>RXPK01001420.1:0-105120 GCA_004143645.1 Protaetia brevitarsis
TCACTTCTGTTACTTCATTTAATTTATTATTGTAATTTAGTATTTTTATCTATATTGATGTTGGCTTTAATATGTAAATTCTAAATTTTTTGCATACCATAATTCGTATATCTCTGATGAAACTTAATATAAATTGGCGAAAGCTCAAATCACATATAAAGGAACCGTTTTAATACATAGATTTTTGGCTGCTTTTCCCATAATTCATCTTTACCCCAAATCGTTGTCTTAAACAAACTCATTATTACAGAATGTAATATTCTCCAAGGATTGCAATTATAATTATTATTGTTAAAGACATCGGCGGAATCAAATTAATGTTTCCGTTCTTTAAATAATAGGTTCGTTCCAACCTATAGTTCGAGAACCGTTCTCGAATTTGAAATTCTGGATCTAGTGCGCATGATAGTTCAAGTTCCAAAATAGTTCTGAAATTGGCGGTTCAAATAGAATTAACCCTACCTAAAATTTCAAATTCGCGCCATGTTTATATTGGATAACCACAATCATATAACATAACCTGTACATCTAAGTTAAGTGTTTAAATGAGTTCTTTCGTCCTTACTACTTCTTCCTCGTTATTTGTCTGTATATACATATACTCTACATATTCGCAGAATTCTTTGTTATTGTATCATATATTATTAATATTTATTTATGTATTACAATGGAAATTAGAGGAAATGAAAATGTAGAAGGTAAGTTTTAAAGAAATAATAATTAGATGAAATACATTAAATTCTGTTGCAGAAATTGTGTTGGTGGTCAATAGGAAAAAGGAAAATGTGAAATGGCACATCCATAGTACAAAGCACTAATAAATTGTATAAACAAAATAAGGATAAAGTTGGGACGAAAGAAATTCAGAGTATGGGGAAATTGTGGGATAAAATTGCATTACATATGGAAAAATACGATGACCGATTATTCACACCACAGAATTGTGAAATAAGTGGAAAGTCTTAGAACATAGTGGTAAAAAATTGTGGATGATCAAAATAAAACTGGAAGGGGTGAAAAACGATCAAATTCTACAAAGAACTGTTAGAATATATGAAGCTAAGAGAAATGTGTATCCAAAGCTGTTGTTGACTCCTGATGAAGGAATACAGTCAAAAGTTACCGTAATTCCCACTTCTACACTTACACCAAGTTCATCATCGTTACCTTCAGTACCACAAGTTGTCAACAATACCAGTGAGTGAGTATTAAATAGGAAAAGAAAACGGGAAATTCAAGTTTCAAGGCAAAGTACATTACACGAACTAAAGAAAAATTTAACAGAATTCCACAAGGAAAAAATGAATTTCTATAAAGCAAAAGATTGATACTACAAAGAAAAAAGTAAGAGAGATGAAGAATTTTTATAAGAAATCACAGAGATAAAGCATATGCTGGAAGGCATATTCTATTCTATATACATGCTGTGCATGTAACTGCACAGTCAAATAAATAAAGTGTATTTTTAACATGAATTTGTGTAAAGATTATTTATTTATTTTTAAACTGTTAGCAGAGAGTAAAGATTTATTTTTGTGATATTTGTAAAAAGTTAAGGATGTTACTTTAGTGTTATTGATTATGTTTTTTTTAGCTAAGTTTATTGTAGATTTTATTTTATTATTCCTTTGTAGAGAATTTTTCTTTAGTTTTTTCTTAGAACATATTTTTTTTTTAATTTAGTAAATATTTTATTTACATTAAAAAGGACAGTATTATATTTTCTTTATATAATATCTTTGTGATATAACAAATAAATATACAGACAGTGTAAATAAAGTCTTTATTCTATATTTATGCATCAATAACCATACATAAATAAATAACATAAAAATAGAATGGATATACATATATTCACCTAGAGCTACTTCATTTGACTTATGTCGAAATGGTCATTAACATCATGGAAGGATGATGATGATCTGATGATTATCAAACCACAAATTTCCTTTCCATAACATCCATCACTACCATCTTTGTAAAAGTCTCCATTTTCGTACTGTGTTCATCAATCATATGAAAATATTGCGAATGCGCATCAATCAGAGAACCCTTCTGAACTATAGGTTCAAACGAACCTAGTATATATCCAAAAATATTTCATACTTCCAAATAAAGTTCTAGCTTATAGTGACTAATCTTGTCCCTCTACGACCCAAATATTTAAATACGAGAAAATGTATCTCCAGATTCTCGACTCGTTCCGAGATTTCATAGTGTTGTTTTGTTACTTTTTTTCAATAAATACTTTGAATAATTTTTCTTACTAAGCGCGTTTTGGTAAAATAAATTCTTCCATTCGAAACAGATGTTATACATCAATACATATGCATGTAAAGTGCCAGGATCGAGGGAATGAATAAGTCGTAAATTATTTTTTTTCTTGATAAATAAACCGAACGATATTTTAGCTTTGTGAATACACAACCGCCCTTTGTATATTTACTATTTTTATTTTAAAGTAGATATATCAGTTGTTCACGCCAATATTCCTAGGGAGACGTCAATTTTGAATTTCACTGTACATATGTATATTGCTTTAAATAAATATATACATATATATTTAATATGTTCACCTTTGGTGCTTGAATATTTAAGAGTTTTCCACATAGAAACACAGTTTAATCTATACAAAGTGCGTTAGACGAGAACTTTAAATCTCTGTTATTAGAACGTTACCGTAAGGCAATAATCTTCTACTTTGCATTATATTATAATTTTAAGCAATGTCATTCTCATAAGTATGTATATCAAAAAAGTGCAAATCATTTATGTATCGTCTTCCTACAATGATTGTACACATACAGCCTGATAAGGTTCAACCTATATTTTCTGGTAATCAACGCTATTATTAAATAAAATATTGCCAATCATCGTTTTATTACTGTGTGATACTGCTTTTGATATTTAATTTTAACTAAATTAATAAAATAAATATGTGTGTATGCGTCACTACTTATATTTACAACTAAATACTATTCAAATAAAATTTAAAAATGGTTAGTCATTCATATACAAACTTAAAAAATATTGTTATATAGGTTACTACTATAATTACTAGTGCCCTGCATGTTACTCGAGTAACCGATTAGGAACATAAAACGATTAGAAGTAGAGCTGATGCTCGAAACCGGGTAACCGGTTTCTGGTAGCCCGATGCTCGACTACCCGAAATTTTCAGCTACGATCCTACTCGATTTCAGTTACCCGGAACCGAGATCGGGTAAAGCTCGATTTCAGATCTCAAGCCGGGGGGCACAATTCTTTTTTCAAAACAGAGTAGACGGTATTTAGATGTGTGCACGTAGAGCGTAAAGATCTTTTTAAATCTGTCATTTTAGTAAATTTTAATAGTTTTTCGTTTTTGTAGGTTGTTTGTCTTTTTTTTTATAAAATTAAGAATAGGAGCCTACTTTGATTACTAAATGTGTGGAAATATTAGTATAGTAAATGTATTTTAACTGCCTTCCACATTTGTTATTAAAAATATTTCTTTAACTTTCATTTGACTGTAAATTATACTGGAAAGATAACCTTTGATTCTTCTTGGTTTCAAGTGTAGTATTTTTCTTTTCGGTAACGTATTCCTTAGTATTTGAATTAAAAGCATTAATATATTTACAACGCATATATATTTTGCTTGTGAGAATTATATTTGCATTCACAAGTGACTTGCTTATCTCCAATTTAGTTTTAGTTCCTGTCAATTTTCCATTTTATTTTTTTATTCCATAAATACATCCTTTTGATTATTTTACTTCTTATTCTGTCATACATTTATTACATAGCCGACGTAGCTACAGACATTACTTGATTGATTTTAATTCGTAATATACGAAGCAAATATTACAAGACAAAACTTTCTTCTGTATTACTTTTTAGTGTCATCTAGTAGAACAAGCAAACCAAATAATCCTACTGATAAAATTTGTGAATTACGCTTATCTTGCGTCACATGACTTTTAACTTTTTTTAAAGGGATCGGAGCTCCGATAACCTATTGCTTGTAAAACGCACGTGTGCAGACTCAAATAGCATAGTTTTTTTGTATGCGTATCAAGAATCAAGACCACCAAACTGCAGTTTCAATAATGATTCAACAAATATCAATATGATGCTTTCGTCTACCTAGATTAAATTAAATATCTAGTCTAGAAATATTTGTAGGATTAAATTCCACAATTTGGCAAAAATCTTTGTAAATAATTAAATTAAACTTTTAAATTCTCATATGTACGCTTCTCGCAGGAAAAATCAAGACACTAGCAATTGAGAATTTTATTTTTTTTTTTTTGGAGTAAATAAAGTCTTTACGTATTTACATTTCAACAGGATGAATTGATGCAAGGTTTAAACAGAAATATAAATAGAGAAAAAAAAAAGCTTTAGTGAAGTCACGAATACGTGATTTTCAAAAGTAGCGAATGCGAATACGAATATTTGCACTAAACATTTGCGAATGCGAATATTAACTTTTTTACTTTTCTAGCGCCATCTGCTAGCGGCGAAAATAGCCGAGCATTACCGAATCATTTCGTCTGTTTTTACGTCTTATTCTTGTCAATTCAAGTTTAGTTTTGAGGTTATTGGTTATTCTAGTGCAAACTGCGAATTTGTGGTTAAAAAGTGGTTTTCTCGTTTCAAATTACGATTTAATGTCGTTTGTAAATTGTTTAAAATGAGTAAATTAAGTACAAAGGTCAAGTCAAATTTTTACCTTCCCTGATTCTGAACAAGCGAAATGGAAGAAACTTGAAAATAATAAATATTTAAATATTGGTTTTTTTCCCGTAAATCATACATTTTAACCGGTAAATTTTTTATTCTCATATTTATTGTGAATGTGAAAATGCATATATGCAAAAACATGGGAATATTCGTTACATAACTACTTTATACTATACAATTATACATAATAAAATATATATTGAATATAAAATAAAGAGAGGGTTAATAAAATAAATAATTTTGCAAACTTAATTGCTTTAAGAATTTTATAAATAATCTTAAAACTATCTTTGGTAATTTTTAATACATAGAAGAAAATTTTATAGTAATACAATATTTAAGAATACTAAACAACAATCATTAATACATCAATAATAGTGCTCAATAAATCTATGAAAATCACATTGTTCCCAAACTAAGGAAGCTGATTAATATATTATTGTCTATTGGTAAAGTAATACTCGCGAGCATATATCGAACTAAGTAACTAATATAATTTTAAAATCCCATCGCCATGTTTTCTTAAAAAAGAATTATCTCTACATAATATCAAACAAGTTAAATACATATACATATACTTCTAAATGAAGCCGTCTATTCAAGAGGTTTTTTTTGTTTGTTTTGTATTTTTTTTTGCATGAGTATTTTCGTATTCGGTATTTCTAAAGGAAACGCCGTCATCGAACTTCAATGTGTTTATTCTATGTTTAAACCTTTTTGTATCTATACATATATATTTCTGTTTAAATTTTCAGTCTTTACCTTTGATGGCAATAATACACCTAAATAAGTTGATTTATGGCTTTGATAAGTGAATATGTCCTCTGAAATGGTAATATTATTTAGTGGCCATTTTTTAGGGACATTTGGAGAAAAAAAATAAATGTGATTTTTACTAGTTTGAACTTTTTTAGTCGTTTGAGTAACGACATTTAACCCTCCGCTAGTGTGGTGGGGTATGCCATACCCCAGTATGTAGGCAAACATACATAGGGTTAAGTAAATCTTGAGAAATATCGAAGATGTCGATGGATATAATAAAGAATCGTATTTTTATCGCTCGCGAGCGATATTTTCCGCATCCAAAAAAACAAGATTCAGTTGCGATCGGAATATATAAACTATATAGGGCTGTTGCTCTAAACTAGAAACCCGAGTACAATTTTTGACTACGGACTACCTGATTTCGAGTAATATGTGAATGCTCGATTTCGGGTAATATGTACCCAATGTCAGGTAACGTTCGATATCCAGGTAATCCGGAGCCAGTGCACTGGAAGGGTAATCCGGCTTCTAAAAAAGACGGATTTCGAGAGCCCTAACTTTTAATATCAGACTTTGAAAATATCATATTCAGTAAACAGTTCGTTTTAAAAGCATCCAAGTATATAAAAAAAGTAGTTTTGCAGACGCGTTTCACACTGCTGCCGAATTTCAGAGTGCGGGCATGAAAATTATTATTAATCACATATCAACGTATATACAAAACGAGAGTAGGCCTTGACAATAATAGGTGCTTTAATTGCATTAAGTAGTAATAGTTACTTAGCAGACGTATTTGTATTAACATTTATAACGCCACTATTTGCAAAAGTTTTTTTTTGTTATTATTAAAAGTTTACGGCTATTGATGGGATGATTGGATCAGGTTAAAGTCAAAATGCTCTGTTACTACTATTATGTCTAACATCTTTCTCCTTATAGCTTCTGAAGGAAATTCGGTTAAATTAAAAAAAATTGCCTGTTGTTAGTCGTGTTACAATCGGATGGGTGAGGTATTGGGAATATATATTAGTAGAAAATGTAGAAACGGTGTACACAAAATACAGATCAAGAAAATTCGAAACAGTTTCAGAGTTCAGACATCACATAAAAACGTATGCAGTAAATAGTGGCAGGTGTCTTTTGAATAAATAATTGCGGATAGGGGAATGATCAAGAAATTTGCCAATTCACTTCCTTAATATCATTAGATAACGGCGGTACAACAAATACCTTACTGTAAACTAGTCTTAACTTCCTAACTAACCGGAGAAAGATGTATTCAGATTTTTTAGATTATAATTAAATATTTATACATATTGCCATTAATATTAATAATAAATTAATATAACAGCAAGAATTTTTCTTCAGCCTTTAGTTTTACCCTGAATTTAATATGTACGTAACTACAATTAGTATGACTACAAAAATGAAATACAGAAATTATGTGGAAAAAAGGTATCTATTTTGATGTTTGCAGAGAAAAAAACACACCAATCAAATAATTCAGGCCAATACACATTGCAAAAAAAAAAACCATAATTTGAGCAAACTAAAAGAGATTCCACCAACGCGTGAACTAAAAAATTACATAAATGTTTCTTACAATGTTATTGTAATCCTAGGTAGAAATTAAGAATATATATAAAAAAATTGAGCGAAATTTCAACAAAGACTAAAATACCCTCATAGTTCAGGTCTTTCAGTGTATCTATATTTATCATTTAATTTTAATACTTTTAATAGTCAATATAAAAAATAAATTGAAATTTAACGCGCATAATTATATTGTTGCACGTCTTTGGCCTCATATAACCCCACACACATTGTTGTGATATTGCGACCAAAAAATTAAATTAAGGTATTAGTTTCTTGAAGTATTCTAAGATCTTTGAATGAAAAGTAAAAGGAGCTGCTTACCTCGTTTAAGAATGTTGTTACATCAAATATTTCATTATGTATAACAACCCAAGCTCCTTGGTTGTCGTTATGTTTCTTAACTTCAGCTAACGAAAATTCTTTTGCCATATTCAGTATATTATATACGAAGAATATCAGAACTACTTGGTGTAATAACAGAAAATGCCAGTGATGAATGAAATTGGGCAAACACAGATAATTAGAATTAGCCTTGATCTATGTACCTACGATGACGTGCACGAACCAGGCATACGAATTAAACGGTAGCCATTTTGAATTAAAAAATTATACAATCTTGCCAACTTACAATGAGCAAATACACCAAAATACCATTAAAATACACTTTTCAAATAATCTTCTGGAAATGATACCAAAAATATAGAGAAATTAATAAAAGATAATGAAATATGTAGATTTCAAAAAAAATGTAGCATGACCAATGAGAGTTGACGTTTTGGTAAGCCGACGTTTTTATTTGTTTAGCAAAAGAAATCCATAAGTACATAATTCTAATTTTCGAATTATCTGCACATGTGTAGATTATACAAATGAACGTAAATATGAAAACTTAATACCCATTTTACCGTAAAAATAAAATAACATATTTTTTCTCCTATATAATCAAAAAAAAAAAAAATAGAAGTGGACGGATGGATTGGATGGACACAAAAGCTAAAATTACACATTTTTTTTTTTGTATAAACAAGGCTAATGGCAAGGAACATCTCGGCAAGAACGGACACCAGTCGGCACCTTTGATCTCCCGAAGAAGAAATTCGTTGCTAAAAAGTATTCGAAAAAAATGGCGATTCCGCGCGCATATTCAAAATTTGCTACTGTCAGGTTAACATGTTCCTCATTCGTTTTTGTATGCGTGATAACTCAAGAACTGTTTTGACAAGAGCCGAGCTTGGGAAAGCTTGACTTTCTACTTGCTAAGAAAGTACTAAAAAGTTTCGCGCTAACAAAATTTGCTAAGTGTCCGTTCTTAGTTACACTTTCCTTGTTAATAGTTGCGTCTTCGCAAATATTCATATAACTGCTTATTGGTAATTGATCGGAATTGATAGGAATGGAAATACCTAATCTAAATGTAGAAAAAATGCAATCTAATTTACACACTAATATAAAACTATGTATTATCCAACCATTCCAACTAATATTAGTTACTGTTTATTGAAGCACTTCTAAAAAATAGCAGCAACACGTACATTTTACGTAGCATTTTTTTTTAGAACATAGCACCTCTTCAAATTAGCAGACGCCGCCTGCATCTACCTACACCATACGTGATGTTAAATTTATAAGTATTTTTGCTTTAAGATGTTTTCTAATGTTTCTAATGTTAGTCAGATTTCACCATAAAAAAATATCTTTCCTACGCGAGGTTCCTAAGAAATCTATAGAATATTTTGCAGTCACATTTAGGTCACTTTTTTTTAGCGTAGTTTGGTTGTTTGTAACGTGTATTTATTGTGTCTACATTTCTTTTTTTTTATTGAGGTTCTTTAAGATTAGGTGTCTGCACAAGCAAGCCTAAACATCTATCAGAAATGAAGGAGTATATATAGCTCATATATAGCTTATCAACCACAGACCTGTTATATCAACGCGCTTTTGTAAGGAAGAACGTGAAGTTGGGGTTCCTATATCCTATGTTCCGCTAGCTGTTGTAGTTGTTATAAGAGATAGGCAATTTCAATAGAATATTGATGAACAAATGTGTTCATGGGGAAATTACTTGGAACCACATCAACCTATTTGACTAAATCAATAAAGCTATTAGCCTTAATAAAATTAATAACTGATATGAACATACTATTAAGAAGAAGTACATAATAAACAAAATGTAGCTACAAATGTGGATAAACATTCAATGAAATATATGGCCAAAAATATTCGGTATGTATTGTACCTTCCCAGTAAACCAAATTGTAATTTTCCGCAATTATTTGTAGTAACTTCAACTTAAATGTAATCAAATAACTACTAATGTAAGAGCCGTTTTACACGTACGAGAATTCTTACGCAAATTATAACAAAATTTATCTCGAAAATTCCCTAGTAGCAACATTTAAATTTCCCACTATTATTTTTAGTAACTTCAACAGAAAGACATCAAAGTAACTAGTAATATAATATAAAATCATTGGTAATTTCGTGTTTCAATGTTGAAGTTACCAAAAATAAGTGCGGGGAATTTAAATTTTGCCAGTAGGGTTTTGGTGACAATTTTCGTAAGAATTTTTGTCGCGACACTTTCAGGTCGTTTTACACTAGAATAAGGTTACTTCCATTTGCACTTCTCAGTTGTAACCTAAATTGCTGGTTTATCGGTTAACTGCTATTTATTTAATGTGCCTGCTCATAAAAAAACAAATATCGTGAAAATTCCAGTCAAAATTTATTCCTGTGGAAAATGACCTGAAAGTGTCGTGACAAAAATTCTTACGAAAATTATCAACAAAATTTTCGAGATCATTTTTGTTATGATTTCTGTAAAAATTTTCGTACGTGTAAAACGGCTCTAATACAAAATTGTAGGTAATTTCGTGCTTTAATGTTGAAGTTACTAAAAATAATTGAGGGAAATTTGAATTTGGTTTACTGGGTTATATGTATACATCCCGCGAACGCTGCCAGCCATCCGTAGCCAACTGATATTTTGATGGCTCGCGTCCTCGCGATGACATAAGATATTTGACACTGACAGACTGGCGATCATAGAATACATCCGGTGATCCGAAGCTACATGAATAGCATTTTAAACTTTAATTATGAGCAGTCAAAATAATATCGAATGTAAACATGACAACATGTATATCTGACAACATTTCAAAATACATTTAATAGTTAACTAAACTGACGATGACGAAATCGTTTGTTAACTTGAAAGGGCTATAGAGCGTGCGCATCACAATACCACAGTATACAATACGCACTTCGTTCCTTGGGTTTGGCAGTACTGCCAAGTACTCCTATGGATTTAAATGAAATATCCCTGAATTCCAATTCCTAGGAAAAAAAATTGACATTTCTTAAATCATTTGAAATTATATACACGTATTTACAATTGTATCATATTATTAATAGTAAAAATTCATTAAATTAGTTCGTATAATGATATTGTTATAAACTACCACAGATACTAGAACAGAAATTGCTCCGCTAACCTAAATGTATGTAGAAGAGTAGAAGTAATGTAATATAAAATGGCAGATCTTGACAATTGGATTGAAATTGCTAAGCAGTGTAAATACTTACCAGAAAACGACTTGAAGAAATTATGTGATAGAGTAAGCGAAATCTTGTTAGAAGAGTCAAACGTTCAACCTGTGTCAACACCAGTTACCGTTTGTGGTGATATTCATGGACAGGTTAGAGTCTTTGTGCAAGTGCTTAAAACATACTTAAATAATAATATATTCCGACTTTAAATGCTGTATGATCACTGCATAGTTGAAGGGGCATGAAGCAAAATGTTGTAATTGCATTTTTACATGTAAATGAAATGGAATGGAATATGTGAAATTTTAAGTGGTCTAGAATTTTTAAGGACGTAATTTTATCCACTTTGCTTTTTTGCACCTCCACCTTTTTGCCTTTTACCTATTTAATTATCATATTGATGTATTAGTTTTCCAACTAAGTGCATTATTAGTTCCAATGAAGTTAATTTGATCGGTGAACCATCAGCAAAATTGCTAACAATATTTTCAGATATTTCATTTTAGTTTTATGATTTGGAAGAGTTATTTCGGAAAGGAGGTCAAGTACCAGATACAAACTATATATTCTTGGGTGATTTTGTCGATCGTGGATATTATAGTTTAGAAACATTTACTAGACTTTTAACATTAAAAGCAAAATATCCTGAGAAGATAACACTTCTTCGAGGAAATCATGAAAGCAGGCAAATAACTCAGGTGTATGGATTTTATGATGAATGTTTAACAAAATATGGAAATGTCAATGCCTGGAAATATTGTTGTGGGGTTTTTGACTTACTAACAGTTGCTGCGGTAATTTGAATACAAAGAAGTTATCTTAGTATATAGTTCTATTTTTATAGTTAATAGACGAAAAAATTCTTTGTGTTCATGGTGGTTTAAGCCCTGAGGTCATAACGGTTGACCAAATACGATGTCTAGAGAGAAATCAAGAAATTCCCCATAAAGGTGCATTTTGTGATTTAGTTTGGTCAGATCCAGAGGATATCGAAGCATGGTAAGTTTTTTGAACTTTATTGTGACTGGTAATATGTTTCCTCAAAACAGGGCTACAAGTCCAAGAGGAGCCGGATATTTGTTTGGAGCAAAAGTAACCCATGACTTCATGAGAATTAACAACTTATCTCTAATATGCAGGGCTCATCAACTTGTTCATGAAGGTATATCTTAATATAATATTTATGCTTTATTATATGAATTCTTCCAGGATATAAATATATGTTTGATGATAAGTTAGTAACAGTTTGGTCAGCACCAAATTACTGTTATAGATGTGGTAATATTGCCAGTATTTTAGAATTTGAAACTACAGAAAACATGACAGCGAAGTTATTTAATGCTGTTCCTGATTCTGAAAGAATCATCCCAAGTAGAACTGTGACACCATACTTTTTGTAAAACTATTATAATCTCGTGTTTTAAATAAATCTGAAATGTTTTTTTAATTGCTTATTCTTTCTTAAGATCTAACATAAAAAGAAATTTAATTATTACCACGTGACCAGGATCGTGAAAAATAACAGATGGAAAGTGATTATTAGTGATAGCAAATACAATATAAATATATTACGAGAAAGAATTAGTTCCCTGGCGTACCTGTAGATGTCCCAGCTAGGCTGATTTTAGAAAAGTGTACGACCAAACAAATATTAAACGTGATCTGACGTGATTAAACGTAAGTGGAATTTTCCGTTGCACAAACGCGTAAAAATATAAAGTAACCCAAGAGTCGGTGCGAGACGAATGAAAGTGGTTTAACTGCGCGCGCAGCGAAGTGGTAGAGCGTTCATTGAATGAGTTGTCATTTCGCAAAATTATTATGAAATGAATATTAAAGGAGTCAAAACAAGTAACACTTTAGTAAATAAAACAAAAACCAAAACACACATATTGGCTCAATGGATTAATATTCGTTTTATAATGAAATTAAAACATATTTTTGTGTTAAAGTGAAGCTATACACATGGAATATTTGCTTTTATTTATTTCGTCAAATGCCTATTAACTTTTTCATAGCACATATTATATCTTATTTACCACTGTTGATTTATTTGCGATGATAAAATATTTTTGCTTTTAGTGGACTAGTGGACATTTAAAATAATCTTTGTTTCTTGATATATAAATTTATGTTTTTTTTTTGCTCATTCTTGTCAATATATCTGCAGTTAACAGCGAAAGAATATTATCTTGCTAAAAACTGAAATAAAAATATCAGAAAACATTAAAAAAGTGTATCTATAAAATCTATAAATTTTGCTTTTTTTAAAATTCACTCCCAGAAATGACATGATGTTTGAAAAACATAAGCTCGTATTTGTTTCTAAAATTATTGTTTACTGTTTTCATAGGATAGTCGATGGCGTATCGAACAAGAATTTTTTATCATTTTGCTTAAAATGGAACTTAAAACATTACAGTACAAGTTTCAATCGCAGCCCAGTAAACAAAATTCAAATCTTCCGCAATCATATTGAGTAACTTCAACTTAAAGGTATTCATCGTAGGTAACTTCATGCTCTAATGTTGAAGCTTCTGAAAATAACTGCGCGAAATTTGGTTTACTGAGAGGGGTCTTTACAAAAAAAAAATATGCAACATTATTATTATCTGGTTGCACTTTTAAGGTATTTTTCCTCAATTTGGTTTTTATCAAAGTGTATAAGTGTACAAGTACGCTAGCATCAGACATAAGCTTTTGTCGCTCTTGAACTTTTTCTGTTTCGTTGTTTGTAGAATCAATATAGAAAATATAATTGTTGGACATTATATTATTGTACATATCTTATAATGGTTAGAACTGTCAAACTATATATTTGTAACCAAAAAAATGATAAAAAATAGAAAAAAAAAGAGAGATTTAGCAGAATTCAAATTTCCTGCATTTACAATTTCTAAAAGATTTTCATTTTTTTCGTTCGCTGCTTTTAGGAAATCTCAGATTGCTTTTGGAAATGAGACATACTAGAAAATTTTATAGGTATGCAACCAAGTGCAAATGCAGACTTTATATAATAAACCATAAAATTGAAATTTTTATAAATCACCAATAAAAATCATCGATTATAGCGTACCTCTGTTTAGTACGTTAATTAAATAGCGATAAAGTATAATAGATGCATTCATAAAGAACAACTCTCCAAACATACATTCATCCTATAAAATAACTTGGTTAAATATAAACCCCAAAACTAGCACCTAGCATCCGATTCTCAGACCATCTACTTATTTATATGCCAGGGGGTAGAATTCATATTTGCCGCGATTATTCACGCGTATTATATACGTTACTGCCAATAGAAATAGATTTCTGAATTACCCACAGCTGTAATACTCATGCTCCATATCATGTACATAGTTGGTTGGTCCACTGTTTATTTTCCGTACGTCTCTTGTCCCGCCGCTTTTTTAACTGCCACCGCGAAGAAGCTACAGTGGCGCCGCTCTAAAGTACGCCAGCGGAACTATACGTCTTTGACCATATGTATACTAGTATTATATTTGGTGATAGGCTGAGCACGCGGAAGTTCTGATCACTGAATTAACGGCATTTGTTTTAAATCAACAAAGTTGAAAAACGAGTGATATCATTCAATTTATTTGTATAATTAGACTACATGTTTCGGTCTACCTACTAGGCCATCTTTAGGTCCCTACAATTGCGATGCAAATTACTTATGTTATATAAAATAAAATTAATGTACGTAATGAAAGACATTTTGGTAGAAAGAGTTAAAAGTTTTTAAATGTTACAGTGAAATGATAAATATGTAAAGGACGTATTGAACAAAACATAAATTGGTGGTTAAAGTATGGTAATTATATCAATAATGTAATATAAAGTTGTGAATTACATTGTTGCGTGAGGAACTACAAAATTAAAATTGTCTTGAGTTGATTTAATTTTGAAATTATTTTCTCTCTTACGAATAAGTGTAAATACTGACTTTTTGATGTAGATTTAATGTGAATCATAATTATTATTATTATTATACGGCGTGTTAGGTAAACATGCGGCAAAAATTCAAGGGGTTATTCTTTGGCCTATTCTAAAAATATTTTGTCCTATGATGATTTTTGAAAAGCCCCTTTGTTTCAAAGATACAGGGCGAACAAAATTTGCAACCATATTCGATATTCGTTGAAATTATTAATGTAAATAAAAGTATGGTGTACGCCAATGAGTTTATCAGGTACAAAAAATTGTTTACAAATGCGTTATTTTTTCGATCTCGATCACATGAAACGGTTGTTTTTGTAGTAGTGGATTTCATTCGAATACGTCTCATCGGTCGCATTTGTTTAGGTTGAGTAACGTTTGGCTGTTTCACGTGTTAATAGTTAGTGAAATCCTCTATCATGATGTATACAAACGCCGAGATGACTGACGTGCATTTCATGTGTGGACTTGCTGATGGAAACTCATTAGAAGTTAGACGATTGTACATTGAACGATTTCCTGCCCGTAATGTCCCCGACCGAAAAATCTTCGAAAACATTCATCGACGTCTTCGTGAAACAGGTTCAATGAAACGAAGTGGAGGGCCAGGAAGATCAATGACTGCTAGAACGGTACAATTGGAACAGAATGTGCTGGGGATGATAGAGGAAGATCCTAGTAGTTCTACGCGAAAAATTGCAAATACTTTGAATGTAAGTCATTGGACAGTTTGGAAAATTCTTAAGGACAATTTGTTGTATCCATACCACATTCAATGTGTTCAGGCACTACTACCTGCTGATTTTCCTCCATGTCTTGCATTATGTTGATGGATATTGCAAACATTAGTTCGCATCCCTTTATCCTGACACAGATTCTTTTTTCCGATGAAGCCAATTTCTCAAGAAATGCAACAACGAATTTTCATAATAACCACTGTGGACAGATGAAAATCCGTATGAGGTATTTGAAGATCGTTTTCAACATCAGTTCTCGTTGAATGTTTGGGTTGGAATTGTGGGTGACTATCTAATCGGACCAGTATTTCTACCAGGAAGTCTTACTGGCGTGGTGTACTGCAACGCTGCCTGAGTTTCTGGAGGATGTACCATACGCGACAAGAATTGTAATGTGGTTTATGCGCAGTGGTGCACGACCACATTTCGGTTTAGTTGCTCATATTTTTTTAACAGCAATATATGGAGATCACTGGATTGGTCGAGGTGGGCCACAGGCATGGCCTGCTCGATCCACAGACAAACCCCCTAGATTATTTCTTCTGGGGATCTCTCAAGTCAATAGCTTACGCTACTCTAGTGGAGAAATTGAACGATTTGCGAAATCGGATAATTGCTGGGCGTAACTCAATTAGAAACGACCCTGGTGTTTTTGAAAGAGTTTGACAGTCAATGACGAGAAGATTGAATGTTTGTATCCAAGCTGGAGGAAGCCATTTCGAACATTTATTGTAGATTGAGCAACTTTACATGTACTTTTTGATAATGAAATGTTGTTACCGTCGCAAATCTTGTTCGCCATAAAAAAAGTTTGGCACCTTAAAGCAAACTCAAAAAAGCCACCACTCAAAAAGGAAAAATAATGATAACTTTGAACTGAGTGGACGGAATTAGCTCCTGATTTTTTGTAAGTTGTCTGTAATTAGTATTTACTTACATATTTTTTTTTGAATGTGATTAAATAATTACTGAGAAAAAATATTCAATTTTTTTCACCCTTATTTTAATATTTCGATTGGGGTGACACATTTGAGGTAAACTTTCGTATTTACAGTATGTGTGGCAGTAGTACTCATTCGCTTTAATTTCAGCACTTTTTAATGCCTTACTGTAGTAGAGCCTTTCCCAAATTTATTTTTGTTAATTTTGGTATTGCAATATGGAATTTCCTACGATTTTGTATTGGTTTTTTTTTATTATTATTAATGTACTAGAAGAGTGCATTATTTCCAAAACATTGAAGTTAACTTCAACAGCACAAATATGTGATGAAGTTCCTATTATTTCTTTTTTGTGAATGATTTTGGTTTGACGTATTTTGTATGAATAAAACCTAAATAATTTGTTAAAAATACCGTAGTTTTGTATAGTGTTTTGAATGTCTTATAGTGGCCTAAAGATGTGGTCACCATGAGACACACTAAAGTGTTGGATTAAGGTGCGCGAGAAAGCAATATGGCGACACGTATATCAATGTAGTTTATAGCACGACTTATTCGGTAATTGTTTGCGAAATTGAGATAATAAACTTTCAGTTTGTTTATTGTGGTTTGAAGCATGCATGTATCTTTGATTATATATACCTTTGATTTGACTATCTCAATTTTTTTCTTAATTTCTTCTTGCATTTGTCATACGTAATTCCTTTTTTCTTCCGGGCGCAAAGAGAAAAAAATAAATTATGCCAAATGTAGGAGTAAATTAAAAAAAAAAGTGGAGATAGTCAAAACACAATAAGCAAAATCAAAGTTTATTATCATAATTTCGCAAAAAGCTACCGAATAAGTAAACTGCATTTATAGACGTTTCCCCCATATTGTTTTGCCGTACGGCTTTAATTACTGTTAGCGCTGTTAGAGAGTGATTCATTTCATAACTTAAAACATAATTAAATAATTTCGTTTTTATAGAAACTGAAGATATCAAAAATCTACTACCCACCAATTTGAACGCAGCTTTAATTGTTATTTTCAGCATGCTGCAAGAAATTCTATCCTATTGATATTTGTCTATATTCCCTTCTGAAAGCATATACATAAAGAATTGGATTTGTGTGAAATATCTTCTAGCGTTTGCTAAGTTTGTTTATTATATGCGCTAAACCTTTGTAGTCTTGTGGTGGCTTACCTTACCCTAGATTATATCTTATGAACACACTTATAAATAAGGTATTTTGTCGTGTCTAGCAAATGTCTGCAAATATGAACGAATCTTTATACAGTCCTCAGTCAATACGACTTGTGTAGCTACATACTTGTATTGCAGCAGTAACGATTGAGGCGTATACTAGTACCATTGTTTATATACATACTAGTTAGACAACCTTATGGACAAAATAGTTAACGGATTTTTGAACATTTTGGACAAAAGCGGTAGATGGCGGCACGCCGTTGATGTCCATTTCGATTTAAATATAGGCTTTATAGTTAGACTACTACATACAAGATGGCCCTTTTACGTGTCGGCAAAATATTATTTAATTGCTATAGTTACCCAAAGGTCAAGGTCCGTATACATAAGATTACCTGATAAATTGTAGCTGAGGCCCGGGGAAAGGAGAGGGTGGATACGCGATGACGCTGTGATGACGCGCCACGCGATCATTCTCGTGTTTGTTTACATTGAAAGGTTAGTATTGGGGTATTCTGTTATAATAAAAAGAACTTGAAAGTATATTGCAAGACACGTTCTTGTTGACAAAACATTAATTGAAACATTTTCTAATTTAAGATTTTTTTTTAAAAATTAAATATTTAAATTTAAAACAAAAAAAATCACTGAAAAGAGAGAAGTTAAATCTGAAGAACAAAAATTAGCCAAGAAAAAAAGAAAAAAAAAAGATTACATAAGTTTGTGTTTCTAAATTTTTAGTTTTCTTAGTCTAAAGCCTGTATGACACGATCAAAGTACCTAAATTTTTTGTGTCAAAGTGATTCAAATTCACTTCAAACTCGTCGTGTAAATGGCAACTTTGATGACGTCACATCAAATTTTACTTTGACAAAAAAAATTGTTGCAACAAATTTTATTATCAAAGCCGGCCAAAGTTGTGGTGTGCGCGTGCGCAAGCATTGCGGCAAACACAAATTATTTTGTAAAAGGTTTAAATTTAATTAAAATAGAAGAATTAAGACTAGCTGTGTCTGTAATTGATACAAACACTTCGCTACTCTACAACTCCTTCTCCATAACAATCTTAACTCTTAACCTCAAACTCAAAAATAAACAATCGTGAAGTTAGTATGTTGGGGCCCCTGAATTATCTCTTTAAACCTTTGGCTGTCAAAGTTAAATTTTGTAATGTAACTTTGGTAACAAAGTTTCGGCATTACTTAAAAAACTTTGATACACTTTGGTCATGTCATACAGGCATAAGTATGATTATAGAATAATAAGAATGTTTCTTTTTTATTAGCAAGAATAAATATTTAGCTCTTTCTTTTGATTGGCTGAAAAATTACGGATCTTGCCCAAAGGTTACCTCGTAACTTTTCAGCCAATCAAGAGAAAGAGCGCGAACGTGTCATCATGTATGGTGTTTTTCATAAGTAAAGTGGTGCATATATGTAAAAATAAATGGCGATTTGTACTCTCAAACTACATATTTATTCATTATAATAAAAAACGAATTTCTATTATTATGTAATAGTAAACATAAAGTAAAAAATCTTTTGTAAATATAAGAAAAACTATATATATAGAATATACATTAAATTAGAACTAAGAAGAAGTCAAAAAGTAAAGTAACATGGTATATACATGTAAAAAAAAAAACGATTTATAGTAGGCTACATTTTAAATTTCAAATTTCCCGCCTTTAGACCAGTTGAAGTTGTTGAAGCGACAGTACCGCTATACACGGGAGAAGCCAAGATAGCAATAGGAGAGAGGAGGAGAAGAAGGTTCTCGTTTATACGTTCGAACAAAAAACCCGCGTTTTATTAAAATTTTAAATATAAAACGGCTATCGAACTACAGATTATATATTATCAAACTAAATATTTATTCTTCTTAATAAAACAAACATTTTCTGATTATTATATAATCATAAACATAAGTAAATTAAGTTAACAAAACAACTTATTAATTTAAAAACTAAGAAAACTAAAAATTGAGAAGTAGTTTTATGTAGTTTTTTTTTTTCTTGGCAAATTTTCGTCCCTTTAGATTTAACTTTTCTCTTTTCAGTAATATTGTTTTTGTTTTAAGTTTAAATATTTTATTCTTAAAAAAAAAACCTTAATTTAGAAAATTGTTTAATTAATGTTTTGTCAACAAGGACGTGCCTTGCAATATACTTTCAATTTCTTCATATTATAACAGAATACCCCAGAATACTAACCTTCTACTGTAAACAAACACAAGAATTATCGCGAGGTGCGTCATCACAGCGTCATCGTGTATCTACCCTCCCTTCTTCCCGGGCCACACAATTCGCTAATGCGAGTGAATCACACATCACACCGATACGGGATTCCGTCGTTTCCGCAGATAGATAGAACACAGAAATCTGTCTCACTCTCTCTTACCGTGATACCTGTTATATTTATCGCGTTTTCAAATCAATTTACATTCACCGATAGAGTGCACCACTTCCCTGAGCAATACTTTATTTTTCCGACAATGCATTACGTTGACTAACTAGATATATTTAAACAATGCTAGTACCATAAATTACACCATCTGTGGGCCGCTTTATTTAACCTTTCTTTAATCAGTATGTGTGTCATGTTCGGAGGGTCCGGATTCTGTCCATCGTCGTTCCAACTGGGTGACTCATGAGTACTACTTTAAAGTTTTGATGTACCAGGTAATAATAGTTTTGTATAAGTTTTATTTTTAGGTTTTCAATTGTCTCGTGAAGGTCTTAATTCAAGTATATTGCAAGTTAGAATTGATTTTCTTATTTTCTATACCCTAGTTGAAGGATCTGTTTAGGCTAAACAAAATAAATAGACCATTTTGTTGCCAAAATAAAACGACACATTATACTTCATTTATTTTATAATACGCAAGCTCATTTAATTATAATCTTACAGTTTAATAAACTTTTATAATAATAACGGTAACTCAATATAGTCTATACTACACAATAATACAAAAATTTATAAACACAATAACATATATAAAGATTTCAAAAAAAGAGAATTTTTGGACCTCTCTGAACTGCCTTGCAGTGCCCATTTTGCATTAAGTTTGAATTGTGCACGTTATATTTCGCCCAGTTTCAGTAATTTTAAATATAATTAAGAATTTCGGTAAATGCATGTCTTTATGAGGTCAAAATATCGGTGTTGATTAAGATTGCATATTTTCCAATTAAAAACAATACCACGCTATTATAAATTGTAATATTGTGATTGAATGTACAGTGATTTCTAAGATGGTCATACATATGTTATAACTATTAGATGTTTTCTTTATCAGACTGAATGGTATTGTTTTCAATCGTTACAATGTGTTAATAGCAATCACATCTTGTTTCTATTAAGGTAAGCTTGCTTTGCAATGCAGTCTGTCGTTCATTCTTATGTAGGTTCTCAAATTTTGAAACTGATATATCAAATATAAGTACTTTGTTTCTTCATAGACAGTTTTTTTTTTCTCAGTAATATGTTTGTAGTTCATATACTGACATCAGGTAGCTAGCTCAATGTACATAATAGAAATTACAATTGAAATAAAACCATTTTTAATGGTTTATTGAATATACAATTTTTAGAAAGTAGAAATATAGGATAAAATTGATAAAAAGTTTAAGGAACGTAATTCTTTTTTTGTACAAATTCTTGGTTATACTGGTAACTTACGTTTGTTTCCGGTCATTATACGTATAATGACAAAGTATTACAGTTTGTCCATATACTTATAAAAACGTATTCCCATAATGATTTTGAAAATGGCAATGAAATTTGAGCATTTTTTTGCAATCTTACTTGCACGCGCCCTAATAGCCAAATTTAAAATTTCCCGCCACTATTTTTAGTAAATTCAACGTAAAGGCATTAAAATAACTATCAAAGTAATACAAAATAGTAGGTAATTTTATGTTTCAACGTTGAAGTTACTAAGAATAATTGTGGGCAATTTAAATTTGGCTATGTGGGCGGGCTTTATATCGAAATCTAATATTCAACATATTTCTGATTTTCTTTAGTAATATGACAAAAAAAATGAATATTTTTTACTCACCTTTAAACTGTCTAATTATGCTAATTATTTATTAAATGTCAAATAACAGGATCTAATAAATTTTATTATCATAAAATTTACATATGTTGGAAATATTAGATTTTGATCCTGCATTTCAGTACATCGATCGTTAGTCTTTTTGTGTAAGGGAATGTAAAATAATTCAGTCAACAGGCCAACAAGGTATCTGTTCATAGAGATTGCAATTGTAGGTGAAGGCGTACAAGTTTGAAATGTAAGTTGTTATAAAAGAATTGCAATAACCCACTTGAAAAGCTTTTAAGTAGTATTATATTGCAAATTATACGGCTAGATGAATTAGTAGAATTGAATTTTGGAGTACCTAATAATAATCTCCATCGTTTTGTTTAAGTATTGTCGAACAGCATGAAGAGTTGCCAAATCGTATATGCACCTACAGCAGTTAACATTCGGAATGACCGCCTAGATAACAGCGATCGCCGCGCTAGTCACAGCCTATTCTATTTCGCGACGTATGAGCAGACGTGTTAGATGCGAACGAATGAATGAAAGTTTATACTGTGTTGAAACACAATAGAATATACTGTGGATAGCGCGGTGCTCACTGTTACACAGGTGGTCATTACGAATGTCTACAACTGTATATATCAGCTAGCTAACTACATGTGGCAACTATGCTTCCTGAAATGCAAAATTACGTTCCTCGGTACTCAAAAGGAAATCTTGCCAGCGCTCAATTTCAGGTGAATGTTTTTAATTTGTTATATTTTGAGTGCATGAATAAGAATACTTTTAACCACCGAAAGTCATCACTCAGGGGTTAGTTAGGACTAAACTATTATTAGGGGTAAATTACTTTTATGTCATTGTATGATATGCACGTTTTAGAAATATATGGACAATAACTGTGTCGACATTAGAAGGACATAATTTAAATTGTTATAAAAAAATTCCTATGATCTAAATATATTTTGCACGTAGTAAACGCAGAGTAGAGCATTACAAATTTATTCAGTCTATGTGTAATAAATTTACCACCTTATGTCCTCATAATGCGGCAATTTTTAACCACAAAAATAACACAATTTTTCATTATATTATTATCTATATGCTAACTAATGTTAAGAATGTTACATGTTTGTAGGCAATGCGACATTGTGAGGTATCCGCTCTCAAAGTTAAACATATATAAAATGTTAAGAAAAGTACGGCGCAATAACTAATTACTATGTACTACGAAAAATGGTAGTTTTACAAAAACGCTTAAAAATAAATGGCATATTGGTAACTATAAATTTATGTAAACAGTGTTCATGCGAAAATAAATAGTTTGAGAAACAAAGTAATACTTAGTGTGGTAACTATTGACATATTGTAATGGGATATCTTGATGGGGTATTTCTTGATTTCCTGATTTTGAAATGGCAGTGTTTCAATAAAATTCTGAGAAATGTGGTACGTAAGATGCTTGTAAATTCACACTGAGAAAACGATAAAAAAATTGTGATTACAACAAAAATTGGTAGAGTTAAAAATTAAGTTTCATGTAATATAAATTTGTATTTATTTTTAGTGAAGATCTTTAAACCTAAAAGTAAATTGGAAAGCATTTTATTAGAGATTAGGGTTTTTGTTTCAAGGTCAAAATAAAAATAAAAAAAAGGATTTACCCTAGATTAAAACACCTAAAGATGTAGGTAAAAAATGATATTTTACCATTATCAATGTCAAATATATCTCAACGGTAAAGTTTACTAAATTCAAAATAATTATTGCTTTAACAATTGTGTCCTCTTAACGCATATCGCACTTTTTTTTATTTAGGAAGCCCTCGAGAACGACCCGATGTGGATGCATATTAACGCTGGCGTTAAATTAAATAAAGTCAATTACATTTGTGGCTCACCATCATCAGACTTTAAAAGTCTGAAACATTAATTAAAAGTAACAAAATGGTTAAATTAAATATTATTTAATCGTGACAACTCTTTCGATAGATAGACTTTGTTAACAAAAATACTCCAAACTGTGGCACTGGTAATACTGCAAACTTCTTCTAGACCCCTTACCACAGTTGAGTGCAGTTTGTAGTGAGGGGTGTAAAAGAAGTTTACAGACTTTGTTAAACTTAATCCCATTTTTTTTATTATTTAAACTGATTTTTTAATATTTCAATGCAAAAATATAGATGTATCAAATTATATCAACCAGGTTGCTTGTACATTTTTCTTTTTCAATAAAAAAAATTAAGTGGCAAATTAAAGTGGGAGAGGGCTAACAATATTATTTTGTCTGCGCGTTATATATATGGTTAGTGCTACCAAGTAGGACTAGCAGACTAGCACATTACTCATTCTGCCGTTCAATATTGAACGCCTTTTAACTACCAAATCACTTCAGATTGGAGCGCTATACGTTGCTTTTATGCTGATTGTCAAACATTGATTCGCTAAGACAATGCTTTCTTTCATCACTTCCACTATGGCTCAAAACGTGTACAAACTGAAAAACTGTCAGACTATCAAGCATCAATTTTTTACGTATATTTCATTTGTACTAAGAAAAAATAGTAAATATATTTTTTTCCCAGCAGGGGAGAGAGTTGCACTTTTCCTCTCAGTAGGGAGAGAAAGTACAACTTTTCCCTAGTCCCTAGGAAGGAAAAGTAAGTGTCATTGACATGAAGAAACTGTACATCTTATATGTGACATTATTGATAGATGACATTAGTACATTCGACCCAGTCTGAGCCCATTTATGAGCTAATTGCTAATAATTAATATAATATGCTTGGGCAATCACAAAGCGAGCCGAAGGCGATAGAGCAATAGAGCACTTTCCCTCCCTTGGTTTGAAATATACTATTACTGAGAAGTAGATGCCAAAAAAAGCAAAACATAGTGTATTAAAATGTACAATGAGATATAAAAAAGGAAATATAATATAAAGTAATACACGAACATAAAGTCAGAAAAATTGATGACGTTCCTGTGATCCTGTGCACCGGTTTCTAGATCGATACCAATTCATCCAAACCGATTCAGTTGCTGTACTATGTAGAACATGGAAAATAGTAAACGAAGATATAAGAGTAACATTTTTATCCTGCGACGCCATTTGCTCAACGCTCTACCGTGTCACCATTGGGTTAAATTTATTTGTAATAGAATTTTGTGAAAAAGGTAGATTGGCCTATGTGCCTCCCTTTCTCCCTACTGTAAAAAAACAGACAAGCTCAAAAAAGGCATAATTTTCACAAAAAGTTATAGGATAATAGAATTTTCAAATTGGTACAGTTTACAAGTAACTGACGCCCGGCTACTAATTTGGGCAACTTATAAAAATCTGTATACTATATTATTCTTTTTTTAGTTTGGAATAGGTGTAGAAAAATACGTCCTAATTATTAAATTCTCATTTTTTATTTACTGCATCAAAAATAAAAAGTAATTAAATAAGAATTTAATAATTGGGAAGTATTTCTACACCTATTCCAAATTGAAAGTCAAACCCAATCATGGATATAAAATCACAATTAAATTCTTTTTTTAATTCTTTATGCAAGTAACTATAATTTAAGAGTTTAGTGCAGAAACATAATTAAACAATTTTCTTTTTCAAGAAACTCACGAAATCAAAAATATGATAGTAAGAAATGTTTACTTTGTTGTTAACTTTATATATTGCACAATTTTAACAACATTTTACATTTTGACAATTTTTTAATAGGATTTTATTAGTATAAGTATTTCTAAAATTATAATTATTTTTTATTTTTCAAATTTGCTTACAAAACATATATCATTCATTTGCTTTTATTTTTATTTCTTTATTCTAACTTTTTCACTGTGTTCCTTTAAAAAATTGTTAGACTTTTGATAAACCATATTCATAAATCTAACTTTATAATTAAATTTAATTTATTGTACATGTTTCAGCTGCCTGAAGACGAGCCACCAGGCTCGAAACTGGTAGCTACGAGTCTTGAAAAACTCCCACAGAATCAACCAGCATCATTTAATTTAAAATAGATTTCTCCACCAGCTTTAGCTCAAAGTTAATAAGTTTCAATGAGACTGGCAATAAGTGTAAGGTTATAAGTTTATTGCGTAATTAAAGTATTGTAATAATAAAAAGAAAAATAATAATTAATGTTGGTATTATTGGTACTATTTTCGCCTATATTTTTTGTTTGTTGGCTACTTTATTAGTTCTTAATGCGGCAACCCTGGTAGCAGACAATAAAAGCGCTACAAAACATGGCTAAACACTCCTGAAAGTAGCACGCCCACTGGATTAGCTAGAATCGATTGGTCCGGAAGAGAATTTTCCGATTTAATTCGATTCCAACCAGTGCGCGGCACTTCAATTAATATCATGTATGGTCTTTTAAACTGTCAACGGATTTTGACGTTTAATCCGGTGTAGCGGAAAGTATCTAGCAGACGTTCTTAGAGCTGTTCTCTAGCAGTTGTCTCCTCTGAATGTGATTATTAGCAAAGATAAAAAAGGAACACACATCATGCATGGAGAAACCGTATATAAAAAACAGTAAGTATGAAAGTAGGAAGGTGATAGATGTTTACAAAAGCGCTGGAGAGGAAGGTAGAAGCCTGAAAAATGATAAATCAAAACTATAATGTAACTAGAATTTTTGAGTATGCAGAACAAAAATAAAGCAAAACAAATTGCATAGCAAAAAAGGGCAGCAGTTATATATATATATATAAAACGATTACACATCTAATAAGAGAAAATAAGATATAAAGCTAATGATACGAAATTTGACTTTATATAATATTAGTACGCTAGTAACATAAAGATTAAAATTACATTAAAACATTCAAAGTACAAATGACAAACTCTAAATATACAGCATGTACACAGAGCAACCGTGGTCAACTATGATTTATTTAAGGAAAATATTTTCAACTTGATGTAGGATTGCTACCCGTCCGGTTTTTGACCGGGCATTATTTATCTGGGTTTAATGGTGATCGCAAACCTAAATAATAATTTCGGTATGACTTGTATGGAATTTTCAGATTTCATAAAAAATAAAGGTCATCTTATTGAAGCTGCTAAAAGCGACAAAAATTTTGTATCTGCAGAGTTAATGTTATCCTTTGCGTCGTATTGTTTCTATTGCGAAATATATTTGTATTAATTTATAGAGTTTTAATTATTTACTTAAATTTATTGAATAAAAAGCATTCCAATACACATGCGTATGCAGCCAATCTGCGGTTTTGAGTATATTGAAAGATGGTAACTCTAACTTGATAGCATTTTTATTTGTTTATATAACGGATACAAACGTTTCCTCATTTTGAAATGGATTCTAAATAAAACTTCATGTTCGTTTAATCAATTAAATCAAAACTTAAACTTCATAGCTGTTACCAGCCCCTATATAATTTGCCACATTATTATTGTTTTTTTTTGTTAAGACATCATAAAAACTAATTACAAAAAATAGAGGACTCACTTAAGCTTGAATGAATGTTGTGAAACACATCTTTTGAAAAATTTAAAACACAATTTATTAATAAGCGGTATATCTTATTTATTTATTGTCAGGTATATAAGAAATGTTATAGTACTATTAGTACTATTTTTAACCGTTAACGTAACCAGTTTTTAAACTCGGTTTGTGAAATCGGTTTTTAAAACCGATTTTAAAAATCGGTTTTTTAAATTTGTTTTGAAACGGTTACAAATTTTTTCAGTGACAATAGCGATAACAGCAGAGCTTCTTAAAGCTACTGGCTGCCTATTGGCTAGAACGAAAAGATGGCGGGTCTGTGCAATCAGAATTTGCTGGCTGTTGATTCTTGTTGAGATGTTCCTTGTTAGTTGTTAGTACTACAGTGTCAACTTACTGAAACGTATGTATCAAGGAAACTATCGTCAAAACAATAATATATTGATAATATATATCAAAACTTAAAATTACATGATTTTGTTGAGTTACTTCGTGCAGTTTGCTTAATCAAGCTTTGAAGAATATAAAATCTGACATTTTTTGAGGTTGTAGGCAATATAAACATTAATAAACGCAGGGATTTGCTTCTAACATTGTTGTAAAACATTCGTTCATATATTCCACAGTTTATAATGTAAGTTATATATAAGTGCATCATCTTTTTTATTGCTTTGTTTAATTATAATTATATTATGTTTTATGCGCTAATGCTCATTTCAACGTAAATGGTTTATTAATAATATAAACCTGGTAAAATTACGAAAATCAACAGTAAATAGAGAATTCTGCAATACTACGAAACAACTCAAAATTCTAATAAAAAACTCAAATTGTAAAAAAAGAGATGTAAATGAATAAAAATCAAAGGTATGGACTAGACAGATGCTTTTTGATCGTAATAACTGGCAGTATACCATACGCATGGACATGTCAAATATTGAGCAGTCTTTTGGATTGTATGTCATTTTATTTGGCAGTGGTTAATTTTAAGTCACTGACGGAGCGGTTCTAACACAATGTCGCATTTCAAACATGGACTTGAAGGCAACGTATCAGACTTTAGTTTCGGATAATTCCGAACACAACAACGATGAATATGCTTACAGACTTCGATCATGTTTTTTTCCATTCTTTAATTTTCACATAAATATGGTAACTTAACACGATAAATAAATTTCTCCTGTTTCAATTGTGCATAAATAACGCCGTCAAAGATGTATCGGATATATTTCAAGCGTGCTGCACCTTTTAAAAGTATTCCCAACCGAAAATTAAAAAAAAAAATGTGTGAGTGTGAGAAGATTTTGTAGTTTTTTTTTTTTTTGATTTTACATAAATTATATTTTTACATTATTTTTCCAAAGCGTATACTTAAATAATAACCAAAAATGGAATTTCCCGTGTTTTAACTGCTCTTTTGTGTGATAATGGGTAAATCGTGTTCGAATGATGATTTTGAATGATCATTCGAATGCCAAACTTCCAAATTAAAGTATGTTTTTTAATGGCAACTGTATCCTGTATTTCATTTTTCGAAAATGTATATGCTGGTTCGGAACGCGTGCACCTTTCAATAGGGACATACATTTATGCATGAAAACTCGCCGCAGTCAGCAATAGGTCCCGCTCTCCATTGCTAGTAATTATTTTGTCACAAATAAGCTATATTACAAAAGTTGCATTCATTTTGCCCTTTTTAAATAATAATTCTAAGGTGATATAACCAAAAATGATTTATTTTATATTATACGCGTATTTATCATACTTGTTGTCAGATACTTTCATTTTTCCTGGAAAATTACCAACCAATGACTTATCTGTTTATGTCCAGGGATCATCTATATATCCAAGCCATTTTATACAAGTGGTATGAAATGGCTTGGATGGTTTAACCGGTATATTTGTATATTACATTTAAACATCATATGTATGTGAGTTTATTGTTTGTAACATCCGCGTTATTTTTATAGTAATGTTAGATTTAAAAACATAATGCCATAAAGAAATCAAATAAAACCATCAATTAATCAGTTTTTGGGGGATATGGGAATAGTATGTGTATAAAAGCATAAAAATAATACTAATTAGATATGTAAATATGTGCTTTAAATGAAAAAAAAAAAAAATTTCGAAATTTATAAATCACACAAGATACATACTTTAATTATACGTTATGCATTAGAAGAAACATGTTTCTATGAATTTATTGAAAAGACTTTTTATTTAATAATTAAAGATAACTCTTAAACTAGATTTGTTAAATGCAAAATTCATTTTTTTGTCAAAATTAAATTATGTATTATATTATATAAAATTAGTGTTTTGTGTTGTCTGTCGGGCTTTATTTGTATACGATCAATTTAACTAATTCTGTTTAGAAGTGTACACAGAATTTATAAAAGCTTTAACCGATATTTACTTCTGCAAACACATGCGGGTAGTATGGTAGTATTGGTAGTTTTATTTGCTCTGCTTATTATGTTGTTCTTGTACGTTGGTTTGTTTGTTCGTTATGTATAGGAAATACGTGTGGCACTCGAATAATCATTCAAGTGGCAATTTGAGAATACGTATAGTTTGAACGATCATTCGAATGCGATTTGCCCATTAGTACTTCGTGTTCATTCCTAGTAATATTCTGGAGAGCCATTCTGTACTTTTCGAGATATTTTCGACAGTTCTCTATGCATTTTCGTGCCCCTTATGCATCGCTTTGACACGAAATAAGAAAATTACACCAAGTATCGACGATGCTTGATGTTTTTGTATTTTTATCGGGCATTAGTTCTGTGATAGATATAAAACAAGATCAGACACAACATTAAACGGGACATCACTAAAATGTGCACTGTCACAAATTTAAAAAAAGCAATACTGAAAATTTGATATTTCGACACGATACTATGAAAAGTGGTTACCCCACCTCTCCTAGACAGAGAATATAATTTGATTTTTTACTATTTCGGCGTTTCTCTTTTTTCTATCAAGTAATAATATGTCGGTAACGTAAAGCACGATATCGATTGCCTTTGCTATTAAGGTATTGATTTCTTATAAATGGTTAATATTTTCTCATTTCGTTTTTTTAGCTATGATCCTAATTGTAATGTCACAGAAACGAAGCTACAGGTGTTTTTTGAAAAAGATTTGCGTAAAGTAAATGATTTTTGTTTTTAATAAAAAACAATTTTAAGGTCTAAAATGGAACTACAGTGTAACCTCTCCACAACGATAGTCACGGCGCCAACGTTGTCCATTGCAATTTTTTCTTAAATAAACAGTAAATTCGAAATAATAACAATTTGAAGATACAAGAAAAAGACGTGAACTATGAGAACTTGGGAAAAATATAAGAGAAATTTGTAACAGATTAGTTTGTATCTATGTTTATCAGCAGAAGTAAACGAAAATGACATTCATTCAGTCAGAGAATTCAAAGATTCCGTAGAAAAATATGTACGAGCTATTATTTTTTCATCTCTTTCCAGATCAGACATTGCTGAAAATAATAACAAAAAAAAACTTTACTATGGTGTGACATAATCCATGTTACGAAGTTATACGAAGAACTTCAATTATTGTCGCAGCCTCCTCAATTACGTATACACTAAGCGCTGCTGATAATTATATTGATTTTCTACACCTCGTGATCGGAACATGTTAAAGTGCCTATTAGGAGGGGTTTCTGCTAGAGAGCGATGATTGTTAGGAGAGGTTTTACTGTGTTTCGCAGTCCTTGCAAATGTTTAGGTGCTTTGATTGACAAATTTGACACCTTTCAATGGATTGTTGAATCATTTACGGTTGATACTTATTTTTTATTTTACTTTTGATTTGGTGATTTAGATCATTTAAATTATTTGGGATTATTAATACAGATCCTCATGATCATGATAATAATAATAATATCTATTTTCTCACATCATACAAAAATATATTTTCATCATATTTGCCGGACTCAGGAGGTTATAGAGAGGAATAGCGAAGAAAATTGGTCTTAAAGAAGATCCACTCCAAAATGGATCAAGAAATATGTTTTAAAGTGGAAAAACTTCTTTATCTTCATCATTAATTGTCAGCCAATGCAACACTAGGTTCACTTTAGGTACTGCACTAGTAAGATAAAACGCACGGCATTTTTTCTCATCTCACAGTTACTTCCAACCAATTAGGTTTAGAAAATTTTTTTGCCGCTTACTTTTATCGTTGTTTTAATTCTTATTGACATTTTTCGCCAGTAAGAATCATAAAAAATCACTTTCGCATAAACTTAAGAAACTTAGATTTCTTGAAGTGGGGTTATTGCAAATTGGTATCTATTACAGGGCGAACTTTTTTGAGGAATGAATAATAGCACAATACGATCTTAAAACGATAAATGTCAAATTGAAAAATAAAATAAAATAAAACAACTAACAATGATCTTGTCAGCTCATTGTGAACACAAAGGATCGGCTGGCAATAGTAGAAGACACAGAATGTAGATTTTGTGGGGAATAGGATGTAGCATCTATCCACCTTCTCTCAAATTGCACAGCACTGTACAACTCAAGAGCGCTACATCTGAGAATATATGAAATTGAAGAGGGAGATTTACCTAACCTGAGGCCTTTCCTACTCCCCGTACTTCTTAAACAGAATAGGATTGGACGGTTAGCTGTAAATGCAGCAAAAATAGAGAACACAATCAGTAGTAGTGTATTATTACGCCTTATTATCATATACATAGGGTATTCCACGTAAGTGGTTCGTTAAAAGTTTATGACGTTCTATTATTTACTTATATTTAAGATTTTGGCACCATTATCTGTTCGATTGGAACAAATAATGTGAAATACTTTGAACCAAATTCACTTCGCGGTTGACCGGAAATGGACGTCAACTTTGTTATTTTAAACTTGACTTTTTGTTCATTTTTGGATTCTACGATCATAAATACCTCAGTATTCATTAGCTATTCGTATTGCTACATGTTGCCGTTTTTGAGTTATTTAATTTTTTTTTTTTAGTCAATCATCATTAAGAAATCAATATCTCGGTTAATACTGCAAGTAGAGACTCCTAATTTGAATGTTATTAATGTAGATATAACCCTAAGAAACGGTACACACACCTTACATTCTAACATACAGGGTGTTCAAAACTGAGGAACAAACCGACATATTTTCAAATGTAGAAAACTATTTGTTAAACAGACTAAGTATTCTTTTTTTTTAAATAGAACACCCTGTATTTTAATTCGAAATTAGAAAGTAAATACAGTCGCGAGCAAATGTTATAGGCACCCTAAATTTTGGGCAAATATCACAGTAAGAAATGAGAAAATAAAAACTTGTAGGTAATACATTATAAATATGTAGTATTTTAAGAGATCTTATTAATTTGCTTGCATATTAGAGTGTTTTTAGTACAGCTATAATACTTTTTAGATGGGAGGGAGAAAGTGACATCTCGAAGACTTGAAAATATATAAAAAAAAATAATACATTTACAAACGGTATCTATAAAGACTATTGTAACCATAAAGACGATTATATAAACGTTGAATAACTGTCACAAAAAAATGCAAAAAACACGAAACCCCTTTAGTTTTGTTAAAGGTGCCTATAACATTTGCTCGCGACTGTATCATCCCCTTTCATTGTATATCAGCATTCCCTATACCTACCTTTAATAGATTTTGAGATATAAGTGACTTTTTGTTAAACAGACTATCGTTCTTTAATGTTTGTAGCTAGCTCTGAATGGGATTAATGCCAATTCATTGACTAACCGTAAGTGTTTATGTATATCATCGCAATTACACTTTTGTACAGCAATATTAATAGAGATGACTATTCGAACAGTGACATTCTTGTATGGTTATTCAAAGAATATGACATGAATTTGACCTTAATCCCATTCAGAGCCAGCTACAAACAGAGGGTTAGTTAGTCTGTTTAACAAATAGTCGCTCATATCTCAAAATCTATTAAAGATGCTGAATGGGAATGCTGATATAAAATGATAGGGGATGATATTCACTTTCTAATTTAGAATTAAAAAAAAATGAGTTTTCTGCATTTGAAAATATGTCACTTTGTTCCTCAGTTTTGAACACTCTGTATGTTAGAATGTAAAGTGTGCGTACCGTTTCTTAGAGTTATATCTACATTCATAATATAGCAAATTTGGAGTCTCTACTTGCAGTATCAACCCAGATATTAATTTCTCAATGATGCAATGATTATGACTAAAAAAAAGAAAAACTTAAATAACGACAACATGTAGCTATAGGAATAACTAATAAGTACTGACGTATTTATGGTCGTGTAATCCAAAAATGAATAAAAAATTGGATCATTCTATTTAAAATAACAAAGTTGACGTTTATTTCCGGTCAACCGGAAGTGATATTTTGGTTAACGTATTTTACATTTATAGTTTCAATCCAACAGATAGTGGTGCCAAAATCTCAATATAAGTAAATAATAGAACATCATAAACTTTTAATGAACCACTTAGGTGGAATACCTGTATAGACCAAATAATTTAAATGACCTATGATCCCAAAATAAATTGGAAACTAATAGCTCGAAAATAAGTTTCATTCATAATTCATTTAAAATGTTTACGCATATTGTTTATTTTTACCATAACAAATAAATGAAGGGCTTATTGCAATAACTTGATAGGCCACAAATAAAAAAAAATGAGTTATAAATCTTTGAAGTTTTATAAAAATGTATAAAACTTATTACTATTTCAATTCAAAATTGGGCTATTTTAGGTGAGGCTTATCATGTTTTTTGTGTAATGACGTCTCCCATTATGACACTATTCAAATTCTACCCCCTGCCCCCCCTCTCCCCTATAAACTCAAGTTGTATACGTGCCGGTATTCCATAATATATTTTAAACATTTGCAAGAAACTTTATTGGTTATAATTTCGTTAAAAGTAATAACGGTTTATTTTAAGCAATTATCTTTTTTCAAAAAACTCGTGTATCATGAAAAAGGCAAAAAACCTATAATGTAAGGTATTATCATTGCTCGGAGAGCATCAACGAGAATTAGGTTTTTTTTTGGGAAGCAGAAATATGAAGTCGCAGATAAAAAACTGGAAACCAAAAACAAAATTATTTTGTAAATATTTTGTAATGAAATACAATTTGATTTTAGTGTTTTTCAGAAAAATAATATATAATAAGAAAATTGTAAATATTACTCGATACTTTGTCGATATGTATCAAAATATAATAAAAAACCATATTAAAATCTGGTTTGCAATCAAGTATATAAAAACAGAATTATTTATATGTTTCTACTTCTAAGTTGTTGCATCCCGAAATCCATTTTGTTGAGCTCCACGTGCAATTATTTTAATTTTCGGGTTGGAAAGACAATTAACTGAAGGGTTTTACAGCATACAATTCTTACGATTTATATAAAAAAAGATAAATTAAAACTGGGTATTGTAGCTTTGATTTATGCCCTAAATTATTAAAATGCCCTTGGTTTGGATGCTAAAATTAACACATATTACAACACCCGAAATGTAGAATATTAAATAAAAAAATAATCGTGTGGCATTATAGCTGCATTTGATTGAACTTGCTGGATTTATTCACCATTTACGTTCTCCTTAATTAGTTGAAAGTCTGAATTGTAAATTTAGCTTTAATGCTTTTACCCGCCTTATTCAATAGTGACAAGCTGACAACTATTGAAACGAGTATGCTCTATACATAAAAGTTGACCAGCTATTTCGCATATATCACATTTATAAATAGACTTTATACATCAAGTAATTAAGCAATTTTTATTAGAAGGTGAATATACCAGTTTCAAGACTAAGAGAAGAGAAAAATAAGTAATGGAATGAATATAAAGAGAACTAGAATAATTTACTGGCGAGCCTTATTTATGCACACGGAAACTAACATTTTTAAAACTTCGTATTTTTTTCTTTTGTACGTAAAATACTTCAAAGTTCTATAAAGTTGGGTAACCTAAATTATGTACACTAATTACAAAACACTTTATAGATCTTTTCTTATAGTCGGCATAGTCTATACAAATGAAAATGATAAAAAAAGTGAACTTTAGTACTATCTCTGAATAGCAGAGTTTAAGAGAAAAGGAACGTAAAACATTTTGCTCTCCAGCAGAAGAGCAGCTGCCGATTGAACCTGAAAAAAATTAAGGCACAAATTAACAATATAGTTTGAACGAAAAAGAAAATGGCGTCGCACAGTTTACCTCGGGCAATCTGATCAACAACTCCTGAAACCTCGTAGGTTGCTGAGGGTAGATATGTTGTGTGTATGCTCTTAAACACGTCATGTATCGCTCTTGAATGTTTTCTAGCTCACTAGTACCTGAGGTTCCAGGTCTTGCTGAAACAAAAAATAATTTTATATTATTTTAATACATTTAAAACAATAGTTTGTGGTGGGTATGAGATAGGAAGACGGAAGGAGAGAACAAGGTGTCAGGTAACGTAGTACGTAGTCAATGGTTGAGAAGCAAAATATGTTTGAAATGGAGGCGGAAAATCAAAATGAAGTCAAGTATTGAGATAAAATAAAAATGAAGTTCTGAGCACCAAGACCGCAATATACGAGGAAGTTTTTTATATGGCAAAGTTCATTTATTAAATAACTGTTAGGTGAATTGAAAATTTTGATAATTGAAATGTACAGTGACCGGCAGAAAGTGCGCAGAATATGGGAAAATTGTTTGTCTTTGAATTTAGTAGATCTTTTTTTCTTCCAAATTGCCTCTCCATGTCTTGAAACTAAAATAACACTCATCAACTCTACCAAAAATTTAATTATATATGAGGGAAGGTCAAAAATATGAAACTACGCTAAGAGTAAAGTATCTCAGTTTTTGGATTTAGAAGATGCTTTTATTAATAAATGTTGTTACAAATTCAACGCTATATCCAAATATGAAGTTTCGTTTAATTTTAGCGAAAAATGAGATTTAATCGTTTTTTTCGGAATTATCCTGTATACAAGATTGGTCGAGATCATACAGCTGTCGTATTCTATTCTGTGTATACTTTCTGAGAGACAATAATGCATACTATATCAAAATTGGGTAGTTTGAAAAATATTATAGCCTTGAAAAAGAAAACTTCAATAAAAACTTTCAAATTAAACAAAATAATACCTAATTAAAATTTTAGTTTTTAGTAATTGTTAGAAAGTCGCATTAGTTTAACTTCGTCTTTCTTTTTATGTAGGTCTTAAGGCCGCTTTACAGCCCGCAATTTTTTTTATTGCGTGCAATACAAATAGCGCATGCGCATTCAATGGATTTCGATCAGCTGTGTGCAATTTTATTGGTATTGCACGGAATAGAACTTGTCCAAAAATTTAGTTGCACGCAACAAAAAAAATTGCGAACTGTAAAGCGGTCCTTTAATGTTCATCACCACAAGCAAAATGTGAACAACAGATGTTAATTAACGTAAAGAATAAACATTGAACTTCTACATAAATACATAAATACATGTCGTCTTCTGTTTGGTGCAGCAAAAATAATTTCCATTTTAAAGATTGCCTTTTCAAGGCTATAAAATTTTCTGAACTAACTAATTTGACATAGTATGCATGATGTTCTTTCACAAATTATATGCAGAATAGGATATGACTGTTGCATAATCTTAATCAGTTTTGTTTATTTTAAATGGAACACTATGTATTCTTTTTGTGGAATCTTACAGTGATAAATGGGCTTTAAAAAATTATTAAGCATATGCTATACCCATCATTTACAGTTTACGAGATAATTAATGTTTTATGAAAAATCATAAATAAATAAAATGCCAAATTAAAAATGTTTTAATTAAAAAGAAAAATAAGTTTGTTAATTGTTGGTGTTAGTAAGCCTTTAAACAGTTATATTAAATGTTGGAAAATACGTCCTCCCTGCTGCATATACACATTCAATCTTTCAATAAACTCCCTTTGAACGCGATTAAAAATATCTGGAGTTATACTTTGGCACGCAGTCCTTATCTCTTTCTAACATGTCTTCCTCTGTCGTTGGCCTGGTAACGTATACTTTTCTTTTATATATCCCCAAAAGAAGAACTCTAACGAAGTAAGATCACACAATCTCGGAAGCCATTCAATGATGCCCGTCTACCTATCAATTTTCGAGGATATTGCGGTGCGCCATCATGTTGCAACCAGATAATCCTACGGGTATGTATACCAACATCTTCCAAGAGCGTTGGGAGCTCATGTTTAAGAAATCTTAAATAATCAGTACCTATCACAAATTGCTCAAAGGCAAATGATCCAATAATTTTACTTCCCAAAATCTCACACCATATGTTTAGAGGCCAAATATTCTGATTATTTATTTCCCGCATCCAGTGTGGATTTTCAATAGCATAGTAATGCATATTGTGACGATTAACACTGCCATTGCATTTAAATATTGCTTGGTCAGAAAACAAAATCACAGATGTAAAGTCTGGATTAAGATTTAATTAACATTTATTGTATCATGCAATTCTTCTATCAAAATCATTTTCTTGAAGAAGCTCTTGATGCAACTCAATTTGACATGGGTGAAATTTATATTTTCTCGTTACTTTATAGTTGTTTGACATATTTCAGTAATAATACCCAACTCTCTACTGCCAATGTGCGGGTTTTCTCTTATACGAAGCCGTATTTCCAATTCTTTTTCATCTGTAGCCACACTTCTCTTTCTTTCCCTTTTCGTACAATATACACTGCCAACAGTAGCAAACCTGTTTCGAACCCTTTTCAAACTTTTCATCGCGTTAATGTCCCCTGCGATAACCCATTTGATTAAATTCGTGCGGCAAGTAGCATGTTTTGAGCATGCTCCTAGAATATATACCATATCAATTAATTCTTTTCTCGAAAAATCTATTTGCAATAATAAATAAACCAACAAGTAAAAACTAAATAAATTAAACTAACAGATACAACAAAATCAAAAAAATTGAAAGAAATAGCGAAAAATGTAAGAATAATTACAAGAAGCACATTGACTAATTATTTGACACTTATGCAAATTGTTTTTTCACAGTTATTATGAATATATAATGTAGCTGCCAAAAAGAAACCATTTGAGTAATTTTATATTATTTTCCATAAAACATTGATTATGTCGTAAACTATAAATGATGGGTATAGCATATGCTTAAGCAAATTTTTAAAGCGCATTTAGCCCTGCAAGATTTTACAAAAAAAAAACGGTTGTTCCATATAAAATAAACAAGTTTTCAACAATTAAAGTTTTCATAGTGCAACCTTGGTTTACGAGCACACAGTATAAAAATTATAAATTCTAATATGGTTTGTAAATAGGATTCCGCAAGAAGGGAGATCTGGACCTGGTTAGATAAAGAGAGTACAAAGAAATGGAGGTCGACTGAAGGTCAACTCCATACCAAAACGCCGATAGGGGATGGGGATGGTAGTTTCTCTGATAACCTACTCAAGCGCAGTAAGAAGTTAAAACCATTACTGGGTTGGTAACTGGACACTGTCCTCTGAAAAAGCATCTATACAACACCGGCCGTGTAAGCGAACCGTGGTGTAGAAGATGCGAACTACAGGAGGAAACGAGTTTACATGTAATCTGCACATGTGAGGAACTGAAGGTACTCAGGCAGAAATATTTCGGGAGAGATCTATTGGAGCCCTCGAAGGTCCTCAAGTTTCCACTGGGCAAAATACTGGGCTTTATAGAGAACACCAAGCTGCTTCGAGTGGAAATACGAAGAATCAATAGGGATGGTACAGCTGAGGCACCAAGCTCAAGCGCCCGGACATCAAGTGCCCACCCTAACTTGAATGAATGAATGAAATGAAAATGGTTTGAAAATGCAGGGAATTTTATGCTGTAACTTAAACTTAAACCGTTTGGAAAGAAATTCGATAAATTCGTAGAGAGAATTGAGAATAATCGGGAAGATAAGCTGTTTTGGAAAAAAATATTTATAATGAAAGATATTCAGGAATTAATATGGAACACAATAAGCTACTTACAGGATGTTCTATTAAAAAAATCATTTTATTATTCCTTACTAGCTTACGGATGTCTCGGTGTACGTAAAAATATTTTCAAATTATGAAGCTCTTACAACAGCATACATTGCAATCATCAAAATTTTATTTCAACTAACAGTTACTTATTAAACGAAGTTGCCACATACAAAACTGACACTGTAGGCTCACACATAGTAGGCACCAAAAGCATGAACAAATAATGAAAGTATTAAAAGAAATTCGCCATAATTAATACGCTTTTTTCATATAATAATGTTCTTAGGATAAGAAATAATATAGTATTTGCCAAAATATGTATTACTGGATTTAACCTAATTCTTATGCGCATGTCTGCTTATTGGTGTATTATTATATCAGCGTTATGTGTTTGTAGAAGTGCAACATTATGTTGTGAGGTTGAAAATGAAACTCACGAATGAGGAAAAAGGGTATATTTTGGAGTATTATTTTTGCTATAGGAAAAGGTCGAGTTTGAAGTTAGTGTCGGAACAATATTGCCACGGAAAGTTCCATTATTATTATTATTATTATTGTTGAGGACAAGTTGGAGAGATGCATTAGAGGAATCACACCGCTTTAGGCCCAAAAGGCTTACCATGAACTGTAATGCATAAATGTGAGAATTAGGAAAATATTCGATATGCAAAAAATAATATAAGTTAAATTGAAATACTAACCTTGATTAAGCATGGTAATAACTTTAAGGCACACATACTCTTCCATTGTGAGCTTGGTTCTCCGGAACATTAACGTTACATGCGTTATCTTTTCTACCATTAAACCTACATCCTGTCGCAGTTGATCCATTGTTATTGGTCTTCCCATCATTGAAGTCAGACAGGTTTGCAGCGTCTGTAAGTTGCTGTTCACCTACAAATGAGAAAATACGATATATGATCATAAAGTTTAATTATAATTACTATAATAAATTGCAGTTAATGAATTTGAAATTTGAAATAAGAGTATGTATGTGATTCTTAAATCTTCTTTTTTAAGTAAAAAAGTTCTCATGCATTACTGCACAATACGCTACAAATTCTATTCAAGGATTAAATCTGTGTCTAAGTGTGTTTTTAAAATGTTTGAAATTGGTGTATTTGCTTTCAAACAGAAATACAGTTGTAAATAGCATAATAAAAGTAGAGTAACACAAATTCTAAGAAATGATAGTATAAAGTATAAATACAGAGTGCAAAAAATTGCCACACATGCTTCAGATATTTGATTAAGGAGCCTACAAGGCATCAAAAAAGAAAACTAGACAATTTTCCGTTTATCATTTTTTATCGAGTTATTGATGATATTGTAAATAAACTTTTATCTCCTGGTTGCCTTAATTTATTGTGTAATGTAGTATAATAGATAGAAAGATGTATATTTGTCATATATGTACCTACAATTGACAAAAGAAAGTATATGGCAAATAATATAAAAGTGTGCATATTAAATCAAAAAAATAATAAATAAATACAGGCTGTGTATAAACTGGCGGAAGAATTATATATAGCAGCTTCTTTGGATATTTTTTGCTTTCTGCGTTCATAGAACTGATTTGAAAAATGTCTGCATGTATGTTACTTAAGTTTGTATTGATTTGCGTGGTAACTGAAGATGCACAGAAAACCACGGATGAAGTTTTTTTTTTTATTTTATTGTAATAACCGGCAAAACAAGGCTTTTCAATTCAATACAGGAATTGTGATTATTAAAGAATTACATGTAGTAAGATTAAAGTTTAGTTTGTTGCCTTAAATGTTGAAATTGAAAGCCGTTGGTTTCAATACATAGTTGCAGCCTTCGCGGTATAGTTTAAATCACTCGCTACAGTATTTGTGTTTACTTCGTCGATATTTAAGAGACCACCATTGATTTGTTTGGAAAATGTTCGTTTAACGACATTAAAAACATAGTGAACGGGACCTTCATTGTGCATTCACATACACTAAAACATTTTTGGTAAAATTCCTGTACGATTTTGGGGCATTTTTGAACCCTTAAAACCGTACAGGTATTTTACTTTTAGAAGTAATATTTCTAACTATAAGTATTTTTTCGAAAGTTTTTTCATGTAACTTGGAATATTCATGTAAATTTTCGAAATGTGGGTAACTTTTCCAAGATTTTTTCATGTACATACCTTCTGGAATGCTCACAAGCAAAATTTCTAAAGCCGTGATAATTTCCATAGAAGTTTTACTGGCTTAAAAGTAAAATTACAAAGAAAAGTTGTGTATTTCAGATTTTTTTTTAACAAAAAGGAAAATACTGTCGAAATGAAAATGTCCTGGTAGAGTGTATTTAATTAGAATCTAATGCATAAAAGAAAAAACAAAACTTCTAAAACTTTCTATATTCTAATTAGTGACAACAGTTCCTAAGAAATATTTATCTGGCAAGTCATAAATAAATATTTGATAATGTCTGCCATGTCATAAATAAATATTTGATAATGTCTGCCATGTCATACTTATATCGAGTATGTTATAAGTTAGTGCAGTGAAATATGAGAACCGCCATCTTCACGGCAATTTCTGTACTTGTAGAATATGTTTAACGTATTTGCCACTATAAGCCAGAAAACGTCGCTATTATATGTTTAGAACATCATGACGTGAAGATTTACAATTTTGTAATACAATTTTGACGTAAATCTACTACTACCACTTTATCTGTAACTATACCGACTTTATATAAAATAAATAGTTTCTTTAAGAAAATCGTAAGTACTTGATATATATACCAAAAAATATTTTTATGCTGTTAAAGTACCTAATTTATTTGATTAAAAGATATTATTTTTAACTGTAATTTTCCAAATTGTAAGAAATGTTAAGTTTTTCCAGAGAGATATTAATATTTTTTTTAGTAATATTATTAATTATGTTAAAGATTTTTTTCTAGGAAACAAAAAAAAATTCCATTAATATTCGCGTAAAACATTTTGTACATTTATTCTCATTGAATGCTGGAAATTATCCAAAAAAGTGATTTTTACTAAGAAAAAAGTACCTAATTTTATTAGTGTGTGGGTAAGCTTTTAACAGATAATTTGTTGAATTACTTCCAAAGTGCATGCAAGTTGTTTCGGATATTCCATGTTCAAATTGTAACAGAGTGCGTAACAGACTTTCAAGTATTAAAAGCACAACAAATGGATTTTCTAATATAAATTAATACCAGCTATTAATAATCAGTATAATAGTTCTAAAATAACAAGAAAACAGAACCACGCGTGGCCAAACACCACGTCACATCATTAAAATTTACACTTACATAAATTATCCAAATAAATAGTAAAATTTTGAAATTATAATATTAATTAATTATTAATAATAAAATTGATTCTCTATCTTTATTGTCAGCTATAAGTTTCAACGTCTCATGAATTGTGTTTCGTCATTACATCACATTCAGCATGCCAACACCAAGAATTAATCTGTTACTCAGAGCACCATTTACTACACGAGACGGAATGCGGAAGTGTACTATGAAGACGATTTTCTTGGGAACTACTACACAATAATATTTTTTCTGCTTATTTTTATCTTTCTTTTATAAAACGAATGTATTTTTCTTAATATTTGTTACATGTAATCACGTATTGTATATTTCGTTCTGTTATTGAGTTACCTGTTGGGCAAATAAATATCTCTTATTATTATTATTATTCCGTTATGAATTTTAATATTGAAGTTTATATCTTAAATCGTTGAATGTTAAAATACAAGACTTCAATTCTAACTTTCGTTGTAAATAATTCGTAATAAATCGTTAAAAGATGAATGTATATCTTATTAATTGAAGTAGTGGGGAGTACATTGCAATGGACGAGTAAACATTCATTCCACTTGCAAACTAGTACTAGTTATCGATTTTAATGTACCTGACCAGCTCAACGTTTAAGTTATTGCGCTTTGCTTTTATAAAACTGCTGTCGTATATTCTAGACGGCAGTACAATGCAAAACTAAAATACATCTCTTTGATCGTCTTATATCTCAGCCACGTTTATTAGTTGTTCATAACTTTTCTCTTTGTCCTTGTTTAATGTTTTTTACACAATTAGTAGAGTACTTTAGTTAGAAATTTTGTTTTTCGATATTTTGTATTACATCCGGTTGAATAAATATTATTTTGATGATTACTTTTATTTTCCGTTTGGGAGTTATGACAACTACAACCTATATGTAGTCATTCGAATATACACTTAGTGAATTACACGAAAATATTTGATGATATGCATAAAACTTAACCCTTTACTGGAATATTTGGAGTACCTACATATTCGCTATTGAATGTGTAGAATATGTATATTTTACCACAAAAGAAGCTTTTCATTTTAATGTCTTGATGATACTACACATTAACTTTTTTCTTCTCTTAATTTTGTAAATAAATTGTCTTTAAGCATAAATTACTAGACGATGGAAACGGACAACATTTGTAAAGGCTCTGCTCCGATAAGCCATTGAAAAGTGTCCCTAAAGCTATTGGGCTAAAATTAAAGCAAATGAGTACTACTGTCACAGATACTGTGTATACCAAAAATTAACTCAATCGATGGCACCCCATTCGAGATATTAATATAAGGGCGGAAAAATTCAATATTTTGTTTTCGGGAATTACTTAAGCTGTATCACGTTTAAAAAAATACGTAAGTAAACACTGATTATGGACATTCTATAAAAAAAAAAACACAAGGACTAATTCCGTTCACTCAGTTCAAAGTTATCATTATTTTACTGAACACATTTAGGTTATTATATATTTTTTTTGTTTTTTTCTGTGTGGTAGAACATGTAAATAAAAATTAAATCTCTTTGAATGATCTTATTGTTTGTTATTGTGTTTTGGTAGGGTTAAAATAATTGTTTATCCATCAATTGCAGGATTATTTGCATGTATGTTCAGCAGAGAAAAAAAAATGGATTTTTCCACCCTTATGCTAATATCTCGAACGGGGTGGAAGTGATTGAGCTCTATTTTTTGGTATTTACGGTATGTGTGACAGTAGTACTGATTTGCTTTAATTTCAGCCCGATAGCTTTAGGGACACCTTTCAATGCTGATAGTAGTACTAGGTCTTTAATGAGCAATATAAATGACATTTAAGATCGGTTGTCTGTCTGGAAAAGCATTAATTAAGTATTAATAAAGACATTAGGTAAGTAGCCGTTGAAATCAGAATGTTGAAAATTTTTGTAATAACGGATATGAAAATTATATTTTTTTCTTAAAGTATTTATTCCTTGAATATACTGCGGCAAATGTTAATAAAGGTCTAAATACACTAACAAGCACTAACTAATTAGATTTCACATTAAACTACTCTAAAATACGAAATAAATATCTATTACTGTCATCTATAATTTTATATAGCGAAATTATAATTTATAGCCACCTTCGTTGGACGGAACTAGCAGAAATAATGCAATATGCAATAAAATAACTCTGTTAAATACACAAAAAAAATTAACGATGACTTTTGCTCTTTAAGACATACACATATTTTATGAAAAAATAATTTTTGCTTAGCTTAGTATAGTATAGTCGTGTTCTTTTTACAAGTTTTAGGCTCATAAGCGGTTACGAGCTGCTGTCGGGATCCAGCTTTGAGCATATTCTTCTAAATATCCGATCACGCCGCCTACGTCAGATTTGATTAATTCGGGACAATTGTTTAGAGACCACGTGGGCTCCCATTATCAACTGAAGACCGAATACATTTCGTAAAAAGACGAAAGACCTATTACCTACACATGCATTGCTATCTCTCTCTAAAAAGGAAACATACTTACAAGTGCTTTTTCTATGCCTACTTGACCCTTCGAAATACCAAGAATTAGCGACAAATGTTTTCTTTTCTGCTCTCATAAATACATCAAACTGGAGTGCTGTAGGGGTGCCGCTTCCTTATTCCATAAGTTATCTGAATGTTTTTTCATACACATGGTATCTAACTATTTCGGTGATTGTACATTTTTCACTAATTCAAGGTTTTCGTTTATATGTTGCGCAACGCTGGATGACTCAAGTTTACCATATCGATAACATGCAATGTGCTCTTTGAATCTGGTTCCGGTCTAACGCTTTGTTTGTCTAATACAAATTTTATCACACCCGTTACAACCGATTTTGTAAATGCTCGATCTTTCGTTAGGATGAGGTTTATCTTTCGCGTTACCTAAAAGATTTCTTAGTGTGTTCCGCGAAAAGAAGGAAATGTCGCCTTAAGCTTTTGAAATACGATGAGAAGCTAATTTAACAAAGTTTTTGTCGCGATTATTTTCTGAAGTTAAAGTCGTGGCACATATATAGAAGAGTATAATGGTTACTAATAATAGGTACACTTTTATAAATGTAATTACAAATTTATGCATTACTAAAAATATAAATTTATATAACCAATACTGGGCTATATTTTAATAAATATAACAAATATCTTCTAATATCTGAACTCTCGCTTATAAATAACTCGGTAATATGCGAAATCACTATTCCCAAATGGGCATTAGGTATTTTAAAAACGTCCCGTCCCTCAACGTCCCTCACACGTGCTGAAAAATATGTTGAGGGGTAAAAACTTCACTTTTTGTTTCGCATGAATTGACTACTAGTTTACAAACGTAATTTAATTTTTGCTTAATGATGATTTGGTTTTTGCAATAATAGCAAATAAATAAATAATAATAAATGCAATAGTTTATATGTTGACCCCTACCTAATAACAATATGGTGGTCAGTTTGCAAAAAGCAAAAATTATTCCTTTTGTTTTTTAAGTATCAATTTGCGATTTCGCTTACGTAGTTTACTTAGGTTATTTTTCCTAACATGTGTTGACCGGGCCGTGAAATATTTACAATGTTCCGCATGTTTTTGATGTCATTGCCTCGTCGCGACTCATCTAAATTTGTAGCGACAAATTGCGATAAAAAAAACTCAAAACTAGGTCGACTGTATATAAATAACAGATTGTGTGAATGTGTCGTCATGTTTTTACGGCATATATTTAACAATATCTATTTCGTTTAAAATTCTACGATAACCGCAAATGTAATGAAAGGCAACGGAGATAGTAAGCTCCATATTTACGTAACCTCGAAAAATCAGGAATACTAACAAAAAGCATAAGGAAGTTGGGCGGCAAATCTCATTTCTGTAGAATGATTGGGATTTTCTACGCTACATACTTACAATAGGAATTTCATATCCAAATCTATCCAATAATATAGGCGGACACTCCATCTTAATTTGCTAATCTTTGAATCTTAAAAACAAATATATGTACCAGCAATAATAAAAAGTTTGTTTTACTTTACCATAACCTTTTTTTTTTGTGTAAATATATGTAGGTATACCCTTCCTTTAAATAGTGTTATAGCGCAACAAGGATAATAAATTTTTATCTATCCATTCACCTATCAAACTGATTTAAGACAATATTATTTGCAAACATTTACCATAGTGATTTTATTGGTGAGGTTCGGTTTTAGGTTGTGAATGTTTAGTGAACCCAAAATGAGTATGTATGATTAAGTACATATGTCGACATATCCGTTTTGAGCGTTGGAATCGTCGGAAGAGTCTATTATACTAGCTTTAGGGGTGTTCCTGTCACTCTGACAGAAGTATTTAATGTAATTTCTATCGCAAAAAAAGTCACCCCCACCATTAATGACTTTAGTTCCTCTATCCATCAAATTGTATTTTACCATTACTTTTAACACTGGGGAATGACCTTAGAAGCAAACATTGATGTTCAAATTGGCGGGGAAGGTGGTTTTTTTTTTTTAGTTCCAGAGCTTCCTCAAAAATGAAATTATCTAATTATGTCTTCAGTTATGAAATTAATGTCCATTTAACGATAATTATGATGAAGAAGCTACAAGAGGATATGTACATAATATAAATATGTATAGGTGTACGTTTATATTTTGCCCCTACCTTCAGCAGCTGCAGCTGTATTGTTTAAGGTAGAAAAAAACGTTAAATACAAAAGTTATAGGATTTTTGTTCTAATACCTTTTACAATTTTCAAAGTTGACATTATCTCATAAATTGGTAGAATTGGTAAAATGAACACAACTTGCATTTTTTTTAAATACAACCCCCTGTATATTATTAGATAGTATGAAAGACCTCTTTTCACTGATTTTGAATATACAGTCGCGAGCAAATGTTATAGGCACCCTAAATTTTGGGCGAATATGACAGTAAGAAATGAGAAAATAAAAACTTGTAGGTAATACATTATAGATATGTAGTATTTTAAGGGGTCTTATTAATTTGTTGCATATTAGAGTGTTTTTAATACAGCTATAATACTTTTTAGATGGGAGGGGGAAAGTGACATCTCGAAGACTTGAAAATATATAAAAAACAATAATACATTTACAAAAGGTATCTATAAAGACTATTGTAACCATAAAGACGATTATATAAACCTTGAAATAACTGTCACAAAAAGAACGCAAGAAACATGAAACCCATTAGTTTTGCCAAAGGTGCCTATAACATTTGCTCGCGACTGTATATACATAGGTTGTTGATATTTGAGTAAACCGTTTTTGCATTACTTGAGTTTATATCATTTAAACTGTATCAGTGAAAAGTCTAGATTGCCATGAAAGCAACAGACGTTTCATTCCATGACATCTTCTGTAACACTAAAAATGTTTATATTCTTTCACTAAATATGGGATATTCGACGGAAGAAAAGCGTGAAATAATTAGATTTTTTATGCCAGTAATAATAGAATACCAAGAGGTTTGATCAAATTAAATGTTGATTTTAAGTAGAAACCATACCGACTTTATTTTAAACGCAATTAGAAAAAAATGCATAAATAATGGCGGTGGTTATGCTGAAAAGCTTTAGTATTTTAGTTTTTGTTTTTTTTTTTATAACTAAATATTCTTTTCTTTTTTATATTAATTTTTTATACTTTTCATGGCAATCTAGAGTTTTCACTGATACAGTTTAAATGATATAAACTCAAGTAATTTAAAAAACGGCTTATTTAAATATCAACAACCTATATATAGGCCGAAATCACTGAAAAGAGATCTTTTATACTGTCTAATAATATACAGTGTGTTGTATTTAAAAATATGCGTCGAATATTCCATATTTAATGAAAGAATATAAAATATTTTTAGTGTTACACTAGAAGTCATGGAAACAAATAAAAATTCACATCTGCTAACGTGTAATAACTTAGATATCTTGTAAATTTAGCATACCTTATTAAAAAGGCATCAGTATAGAAGTTGCATGAAAGTACCCTACATGCAACTTCCATGTCTAGTAAGTTAAACAGTTTCTGACAGAATACCATAATATATTTATTGTAGATATATTCCATAAATTGCAAAAATATCACTCAGCACAGTCAAGAATTGAGTATACAAAAGAATAACTGGAAAAAATAAGGTATAGTTATGCTGCTTCTTGGTTTAAATAAAAAGTTGAGCAAGTATTTTTTAAGTAGTTTCAGGACTTTTCTATTATTTTTATATACACAACGCGAAAGTAAAGTTACTAATCCCTCTTCTTAAATGGTTCGCATATTAATAGAAAAGCCATATATTTCGACACATCAAACATAAGGCAGTAAATGTTGTTATCTATGTGTAAATAAAAAAAAAGTAAAAGTCAAAAAGAAGTTTAGTACATAAGCTTTTCCATCTGTTCCTGATGATGGCAACTACTAATCATCCGATGCCACGGTACCTGTTACTACTTATAACATCTGTGCACGATTATACGTACAGGAATATACATTGCTATATAAATATTCGTCAAAAGCGTATATGTATGTAGTATGTTACGCACTTATAGCTTGCACGATCCCGTACTTACTAAGGCAAGTTTCTAAATCTCTAGAATGTACACGATGTATTTAATCTAGTTTCAATTGAATTCATTTTTGTACAAACATTATGATATTATTATTACTACTTATTATTATCTGCCATTTTAATTGTTATTGTTACTTATGATGCAACACCACTGGTACAACTGCAATATAATCTATCTATCTATCTATCTATCTATCTATCTATCTATCTATCTATCTATGATTTGGAGCACTATCGGCAATTAACACCATTAGTTGCTAGTTATAAAACATCTTCAGTATATTTTTGACCAGCTTGTACACTCAATTGCATTGACTGGTTAACCAGTCATGATTTTGCCATTACTCATAACCGTTTTGTATCTATAACCGGTTAACCGGTTAAAATGCACAGCATAATATAAAGTTATTTTAGAAAAACAAAAAAAAAAATAGCCAAATCTATGAAAAGTCCAATTTCACTAGTTTAACTGGCTACAGCCTTGAATGTTTAAGATGGTACTGATACTTACTTCATCGTTAAAATCTGCTTCAGTGGGTGCTGGGAGAGGTTCCGCTGATGTTTTGCTGCTACTACCGCTCCCATGAATGGCTTGGTAGGCAGAGGTGGTGAGCACCAGGAGTTCGTGCCACTTGTGTGTCAGCAACCTGGTATGAACCTCTACCGGTAATTCTAGGTAAAACGGCAACCGTTTTGTCCATTGCACCAACTTATACACAATCGAATCACCTATCTGACAAAGTTTTTCGCTTAAGTCCGATTTGTGGTCGAGCAAATCGTCAAGATTTTGCAAGGTCGCGATATCTTGGAATTCATCACAGTCTATTAACGTTTGTATCATCGATAACGTATACTCGATCGAATAGTTACGGTCCCTGCTACTACTAACCGCACTATCCAGTCTCTGTCTTAAATGCACTACTTCACTGGGGTTTGTCAATGCCGTTTTCAGTATAGTACCGTTGACTAGGTGGGCTGGTATGGTGGCGGGCTGTTCGGCCTTCAACTGGGGCGAGAGCATCGCCTTCTCCGTTGACTTCGACGCGGTCTGTTTGCTGGCAGCCTTCTTGTGTTTCTTGTATTTCACCTTATAAAGGTTATATACTGCACCGCTGTTTCGGCCACCAGGCATTCGGTCTTCTCGAACGGCTGAAAATTAAATAGATAAAGTCTCTACTCTTAGAAGCAAGCAATATTCTGTCATCCTTTTATTACATCTATCAACGTGGGAAATTACAAGCATATCGTAATTATGTGTACCTATCGCCGCCACGCCTTGTCAACGTTCCTTTTTGTTTGCACGAAAGCAATTCCTGGCAATGTGAACGCGTGGAAACTTTGCTGAGATATATTTCCGACTTATGAAATCATAAATTATTCCCTCTTACAGCCTTTTATCCCAAAACCCAATCTCTTTTACTACATATCGAATTTGTAAAGCCATATTTCTTCGAGGGATGATGTCTTTGATATATTTATCAACGATGGCAATATATTTGCGCGTCAACGAAGCAATTATTGATATAAATAATTTTTAGTTGTTAAAAAAAATATTAGCTATTAGATTATCTAGTAAAAACATTTACTGAAACCATTGCTTCACTGTACTTACAGTATCGTTCAAAAGTAGTATCTGGACACCTATATTTTATAAAACTATTTATAAAACACAGCTTCCAGGAAATCACTTCATTCTTGCAAAATTGAAAGAAGTGTAAATTAAAAACCTTAGATCAGTATTAGAAAATAAAATAAGGTGGCATAAATAAGTTTCGGTTACAAAATACGTTTTGAAATTCCTCGATAATTTTACAAAGCTTCAAGAAAATACCAACTTCATCCCTAAAGTTTTAAGCAGCACGTATTAAATCGATTCGTATCCTCCATTATAAAAACTATGGACTTTAGTAAATATTTGAAGAAAGAAAATATTTGCTTTTGAATATCATGGAGCTTCGAATAAAAACTTTCAGAAGACCATCGAAGTACAGCTCCGCCCACAAAAAGGTTAATAACCTGAATCGCGATTTTCTTTATATATTCTTAGGTTGAACTATACATATAACTGTATTTGCTGGAGGTAGTTTTATCATGCCAATCAAAGAGCAGTCCACATACGTAATGTTCACTCATGTGTTGGTGAATTCCTATTTTATGTCCACTATTCATTTGGTAAATTGTTTATGAAAGTTGTGATGGCGACCTTGATTTATTAGTTTTCAAATGAGAGTATTCATTCAGTTTAAGGCGCAGAGAGTTTGCCGCAAAAACCATAAAGGGAAGCATTTGTGTTTATCTGATACTCGCTTTATATGTATAAATATATTTGTTATTGCATAAGAAAAATACATGCAGTTGCGAGCAGATGTCATACGCTTATTCTTTCATAATCAAATTAATAAAACGTTTAAATTAAAATTTTGCATAACTTTAATTTATTTTTATTCTTCTATTGTTTTTTAATAGTTTCTAAATAGTTAGGTTTTTATTACTTTATTTTACTACATAATACTGACAAATAAATTGCGAATAACTCTTCTCTGCGACTGTATATCTCAACACTAATATTTGGACTCTTCTATATTTTTAATAGTAAGAAATTTAGATCATTGAATACTTCAAATGAAAGCAGTAAGTGTTCGACTTGCATAAACTTGCGAGCTATTAGTATTGTATATCCAATTTTTTGGAAGCAAAGTTTTGTTAGTTGAAATTTTTCCACAATGTTGACCGCACTTGAAAAGCTAGAAAATGCCGATAAACTTTTGAAAAAAGGGGACACTAGCAAAAGATTTCTATAGAATTTTCCGAGAAACTTCTAGTGGATTCAATGCCGTCCAGATTACAGGAAGTAATCGAAAATGGTGGGGGGTGGACACGATATTAGATGTTTCAAGACTTAAGTATTGTATTTATACAAATGTTATAATTAGATAAAACAATAAAATAAGTTTGTAATGACAACATTGCATTCTGTTATTGCACTAGCACATGTGTATATGATATTATATTACTAGCAAGGTATGCCGTTAAGCTGCATTTACTATTGAAAACTATATAATTATTTATATTTAAATTGACTTACTACTAAATGTTACAATTAAAAAATTACGAAATTGATAGAAAGAAACTTGTATATATACGAAATAAAGTATTCTAATAATAACATCCAGAAGCCGAAAATCTATTTTACAAAGGAATACGTAAAAATACTATTTCAACATGTGCATGTTTGTGTCTTGATAACAAAAAATAAATTATAAAAACCAGAAATCCTGTCGGATAAATACACAATGAATCATCATCTGTTTACGTCGATAAGCCGTAGCCGTAGTAAAAGCTATAGTCCATCCTAAATGCGCTCGCCACATACATTTTCGCGTAGGTCGTTAACTTTTTTTTGGTAGGAACTGTACGTTTGATTAAAGAATAACAGTGAATATGTACGAAATTCATTATTTGGCCAAATAATTTTAAAAATTCAAAAACTAAGAAAATTCAAATATGCGAAACAAACGAAAATTTGTCTAATAGAAAGATATATTTTTTGGACTAAAAATTATGTAATTTTCAGCCAACTTCGCAAAATGAAATTTGTAAGATTCCATACATTTTTTTTAAACGTTATCCCTTGCCAAGTTCACCTTATAATTCAGGGTATCACTATACAATTTACTATCTGTATCTTGCATATAAAGGATACTCTGTAATATACTATACTCCGATATTGCAATCGAATTATGGCTTAAATTCAGTGGCATTCGCATGGCGGAGGGGCCCAGCCATCTGAGGGACCCTCAGATATGATTAGCAATATTTTACAGATACCTATACAGTAGTAAGCAAGGGTCCCCAGACAAAATTCTGCAGGGAGGCCAAAGAGTTTGCGCTACGCCGCTGCTTAAATTGCATATTTTAAGCCTATGAAAGATCCGCATTAAGTTGATAATATGATAAATGTAGATCCAGTGGTAATGGTCACAAGTTAATTTGGTGCAACTTTATTACACATAACGTGGGTAGGTATAGGTACCTTTAGTCTGAAGCACTTTTTCACTTTTAACTTATAGTAAAATATTGTACTTGACGACTTCTTGATCTGTACAAATTGAAGTGGCTAACTGTCTTTAAATAGCGATGTCTTTTTTTTTACCGTGTGAACAAATAGTTTTTTTTAGTAACTATAGTTTTAATATTAATTATTAATAAAACGCAATGACATTTATGTATACTGTTTACTGCTTATGTGTACTGTTTCCATAAAGATATGCTTTACGTTATCCAGAAACTTGATAAGTACACTGAATACTAAAAATTTTTAAGGAAATAATCTTTAAGGTCCCCACTTATAGTGTTAACTGTTGGTGCACTCACCTTGTAATCATAAGTAATCAAAAGTTATTCCTTAAACAAAAGGTATACTCAGAAAAGGATTTTAATGTTATGTAAATAAATAATAAGGTATGCATATTTGGACATACACAAATTAGCGATACGTACATAATTGTTTTAACGAATTGTTATTGTTATACAGTGCACCTAAAATATCTGGAAACACCTAAGCAAAAACTAACTAGAAGAAAATCAATTATAAAACAATATTTTTTTTCAAACATTTATCTTGTGATATAAATGTTGTTTTTATAATGAAGATGATGAAATTTGTAACTAGAGATTAGGTTTCAGCTGCACATGTGCAATTCTGAAATGCTGTTAAAAAACTTTCATGTGTGTCCTGATATGTTTAAACAAATAAAAATAATATTTTAGTGAAAAAAAAAGATTTTTCTTTGTCAATATTAACTCAAGTATTATTTTTATTCTATTTGAAAATTGTTTGTTTTAAGAAACGTTACAAATATGAAGTCGAAACGTAGTATTTAATGAAATATTTTCAATTTCAATATAAAAAAATGCTTTATTAAAATTTGAAAGACAACTAAATACTATAAGAACTTTGCAAGGGTCATTATAAAAATGACTTGTGTCTTTGAATTGTTTTTTTTTTATAAAAATAATTGAATTTATTTTATTGTTTCTTTTTCCTTAAAAAATACATTAATTTAGTAGTTGTTTAGGTGTTTCTAGAATTTTGAGAAGCGCCGTTTTTATATCTGTGATTGAGTGGAAGAAGCTGTGTCTGTTATGATAATGTGCTCCACTTTAAGCGACTCTCTATTTATGCTATAAAAACCTATGATACTGATATTTAGGTATCACTAGGATTTTTGTTATGGTGCATTAAAAAAAATTAATTCTAGAAACTAGTATTTAAACATTACAAACCTTGTAGAACCATCCCCTGCTCAATACACTTCTTGAATCGACAATACTGACATCTATTTCTCTGGGCTTTCGTTATTTCACAATTACCATCTGCCACGCACGTGTAAACCCTTCTATTTTGGACAGTTCGCTTGAAAAAACCCTTACATCCCTCGCACGTTATAATACCATAATGCAAGCCGGTAGCCTTGTCTTCACATATCATACAGATCATTGGTTGGTCCTCTTCTTCCGTAGTTTCCTGCTGAGGTGGCGGCACATCTTTCAGTCCAGGTATTTTTATATCTCCTTTGCTTTCATAAATGATCGAAGACGGCATCAGTGTTGTCGTAGCGGACAAATTGACTGCATGTAGTTGTTGATTTGCAGGTAACTGTGTTAAATCACCTGCCCATAACCTTTCCATATTTAGAGGCACGTTTGTGAAAGGGGAGGGTAAGGTTGTGGTTGGCGATCTAACACAGCCCACTGCTCTTACGGTCGTTGCTGGACGTGGCCTGTCTTGACCTAAATTCAGCAGCATTTGCGCGGCCGCATTTTCTTCAGGATTTGAACCGGTTGCTGACGTACTGCTGGTGTTCCAGTTCGACGTGGTCGGTAGCAGTTGAGGTTCAATGTTGCTGGTACCTTGCGTTACCGTTAGAGGTGGTTGCGACCATATCATTGTTCTAACACCACCAGCTTCACCCATAATGACCGTCGGCGTTTGTCTAATGGGCGCCGTTCTGTACGATGTCGACGTCGCAGAAGTCTTTATATCTCCAGGATGACCCAAAAGGCTCCCGCTGAAATTTCCACCAATCAGTTCTGGTTTGACACCGTTTATACGTGAATTATGCAACCATAATTGGCTTTGGATGACCGTGGCTTGTTGACTGGTGATAACTCCTTGAGTGTTACGAGTCGCCGATGATGTCGATGATGAAGATGATGTAGGATATGCTAGTGGGCTGGAAGGCGGTAGGTGTTGTGGCGGTGGTGACATAATCAATGGACTGTGTCTGATGACTGGACTTGTATTGGCCGGACGTCCAGGTGAACTGTGGGGTCTTGGTGGTTGTGTGGGACTTGTGGTCGGTGCGGGTCTCACAGGTGGACTATGGGATCTGGTTACGGGGAGCGCCCTTATAACACTGGTACCTCCGCTTCGATCCTGAAAACCTCCTCCATCGAACACTCGCGGTTCCTCCATGCGAGTCGATATGGGATCCTGCGGTGGTTCTAGTTTGATCGATCTGCCCGGCGTGGAATCGGGACTGGGCGGATTCGGACCAACTTCGGACATTTTAGGCGAAGACGGACTGATGAGATCTGGCGAAGAAGTACTAGTATCGGCGACCGATTCGCCTAGAAGCGGACAGAGAGATTGCCTAAAAGCAGATTGTGTGGATGGTCGCCTACTGTAACGTAGGTGTTTGTAGGTCTTTTGTAAATACCTTTTTAAACATTTTACTTAATTACGAAGTACATGTAACCTTTAGTACCCACAAGTGCATTTATCGTAGTTTTAGACGTATGATATTTATGAACATTGAAAATACAGACTGATTCATTTTCGGCGCTCACCGTGGGAATATTTCGTATTATTGGGAATAGAGGGTGAGTTTAAATTTGGCAAATTTTGTGTTTATCATAAACCCGAAAAGAAAATGGGCGTGACGTTCGAGATATCGAACGAGACGTCGTCATATTTCGGTAATATGTTTGACGGACATGACTCTATTTATTACTTTTGTTTTAATGCACTTATGAACGTCTCCAAATTCTCTAGCCCTTCGTTTTATATTTTATTTATTAAAAGTTTTACCTGAGAGATATTAACATTTTTCTTGGTAATATTACAATGTTAGAGATTCTTTTCTAAGAAACAGAAATATTCCCATTAATATTTACGTAAAATATTAGTATTATGGAAAAATTTCTAACATTTCGACATTTTTCTTAAGTGCAGTGTTGCCAGAGGAATTTTTTTTTAATTCCCTAGATATTTATAGAAAATTTCCCTAATTTTCCTTAAACTTTTTAAACAATTTTTCTGATATCTGTAGTGAGTTGAGATTATTTGGATTTCTCGTAAACAGAACGCTTATTGACATCAGCTGGTTATCTGTTATACTCATAAAGAATGATTAATAATTCAGGGCTTTCGGGTTTTATTTTATTACTATCAATAGTCTCTTTCGTGTATTGAAAGTGTTACTTTCAAAGTGGCAACATAAGCTTCAATAACGTATTTACAAACATATGTAAATATGTATATATAGAAATTTATTACTTCTGAAGGGATTCCTAATAGCAATTATTTTTTTATAGCTTTTATTACAATAAACTATAAAATTCTCTTTTGTACATCATATAATTTACATGTGTTATTTTCAAAAATGTAGTTCAAAAAAGGTATCTTATTTTCCAGTTACTACAATACGTTTATTTATTTCTTGAACATCTGCATAACTGTCTAAATTTGTAGAATAGCCGCGGTTCATAAACAATATTACAAATACATGATTTTATTACTTCTAGAAATAGGAATTACAATCTTAATTATTTCATTTTTCTATGTTCAAATTTTAACACATAATATATGTATATGCCTAAGAGTCATTATAGCTCATAAAAATCTATTGATTATTTAATCAAAGTAACTAATTCATAATTCGGTATTAATTAGATGGGCGTATAGGTATTAACATCAACATATACAAATTTGAAATGGTGCGCTTCAAAATAAAAATCACTCGTTATTTTGGCGTTGCAATTAACAACTACTAAGCCAAGTTTTTGGGATCTGTGTATATCGAGGTATCCTTACAGAATTCACAATATTTAAAGTTTCTACGTTGAGGGCATCCCTAACATATATACTGGAAATATTGTGTCATAGCATAATTCCCAAGATTATAGCCTTATTTCGTAAAAAATCCCTTTTTCCCTAGCACCGACCTAAATTCCCTAGGTCTAGGGCAATTTCCCTAGCTCTGGCAACACTGCTTAAGTGTCTGTACATTTACCACCACTCAGCGAAGAATTATCATAAAAAGTGATTTCTACTTAGAAAAATTACCGAATTTTTTTTAATGCGTACATTGCTGACTTCTCTTTCTCGGAGTAAAATTGGGCGATGTTAGATTTTCACAAAAATAGTGTAAATATACGCCTTAATTTAGAGAAACCATCACCTATTCTATATTAAAGTTCCGATAAAGAGTAATCATCAAGTAGTTGTTTTTTTAGAATTCCAAATAGTGTAAAATTTCACCTTAGTTTACTTTTGAAGATATAGATCGTAGTTTCTATTCGGCACGAAACATATATATATATATAGTTCTTGCTGGATATGAAATTAAATGAAAAGCCGCGCATTGATTCGGATCGGATCGCATCGGAAAATTCCGAACCAGTGCGCGGCCTTTCATTTCATTTCATGTATAGCAAAAACATCCGATCCAATGCGTGGTCTGCTTAACACTGAAATTTTTTGTTCCTACTCAACTTCGCTTGTAACGCGATGGTAATGAAACAACTCCACGTATTTGTGCAAATGGATGCAAGCAAAGAATCAGACGGTGTTAAAATGGTGTCAGATCTAATTCCGTATTTTCATGTGTTTAGAAATTGTTAGGAATTATTTAAATCAAAAGGGTTTTCAAACTGCTGGACTAGAAATAGTGATAAAACACACGATTTCGAGATAAACTCCAGAATGTCTACAATGTAATCGAGTGTACCATTTGAATGAAGATCGCAAGTGGTTTTGAGGATGTAGTTTTCCTATTTTTCTACAAGATCAAACACATATACTAGAGATAAAGGAAGAAAATAACCGTTTTATTTAAATCTCGAACGTCATTTGTCTAAGTCAATTTTCTCTTCGGCTCATAGTAGCACAACATTGTAATTGAAACCTGCCGCATTTCAGCAATACCAAGCGAGATCCCTATGATGAGGGTCGAAAATGAATCAGGGCTGTATACACTGTATTCAAGATAGAAATACTAATTCTGAACAGCGCTATAGAAATAAGGTCAATTAAACGATTTATAATTTTTGGGAACATTATTGACAATTTTTATTGACATTTACTTTTATCAACACTACTGATTGTAAGACAAACCTGGAAGATTATTTAATCTTACGTTACCCCAGGCGGTTCCGGTGTAATCGGATCGTTAATGTTACTTTATCCTTTTTCGTAAAATACAAATTTATTCTTACTACAGATTTTGCAAATAAGAGTGGTTTGAAGATTGTATTGTGTTAAAAAATACTACCTTCATATTTTCAAATTATTATAAACTGTCGATTTTGGGTTTGGAAATATCTTGTGTAAAACCAATTGTGTTATATGATAATTTGATAATACACCTGGCAGAATGCCACTCTAGCTTACTTAAAGAAATGCATTGGTCTTTTTATTGCGCTTCTCAGTGGTGGTAGAAGAAACCATTATTAATCTTAAATTTTTAAACAAAACGATAATAATAATAAATTATGGTCTTGAAAGGTACAAGAAGCAGTTAACCTATAGCTACAATTTCAAGATACTTGTCTTCTATTTTCTGTTCTTATTCTTCTAATAAGTCTGCACATGTTCCTTCTTTTTCTTCTATTTTGATCTTTTGCAATGGCATTACAGGGTCGGTGGAACAAATAAGTATGTATTAGTCCATTATTCAAATTGTGACTGTATAAAATTGTCTCTTAGTTTAGGGTGGTGTGTCAAAAAAATTAGATTCCTATATTTAATTTGCATAAAAATTTTGAATTAAACAATAGAGAAAATGTGTTTAGGGCTTTATTCTTTAAAAAAAATTTTTTTCTTCAAAAATTTGCACCTAAATACTAATTGTAAGGCCCGTTTCACATTATACTGAATTTAGTATGGAATTTTGTATTAAATTTTATTTTGCATTTAAAAGGAAATTTATTTACGTGTCATACACAAAAATCTGAAAGTTAATACTACATATTTAGAAGTTAATTAAATGAAAGATTAATAGCAAAAATTTTGTAAGTCGATTAATATTCCCGTAAATAGCTGACCAAGAAGTATTGCTATTGTTGCTAGCATTTTTTAATACAACTATGATAGCTAGTGCCGTAAAATTTGTCGTAAAAATTGGATAAGTATGCGACCTGAAAAAAGAGGCATTCTAAATTTATTAAATTCCAGATTAAGGACTAATAATCCATTGTCGAAAGTTTTTATTCAGACTGCTTTGTCAATAAGTGAACGACTAAGCATTGTCAAACGACTCGATGAGCTTTGGCAATTTCCTCCATTGTTTAGGTGGTCTTGACGGACATGGATAAACTCGTCTCTGATAATGTCTACTTCTTTAATTACAAAGGCACAAATAGGCTAGTAGTACTTGGACTTTCGGATGGTGATTATAAGCTTATCTATGTAAATATTCTACTAAAAACGTAACCTACATCGATATAGATGAAGTTATAGAGAAAAATGTTGAAACTCTTTCAGACGAGGCGATTATAGTTGATTCCATTAATTGAATGGACGGTTTTCAAGGAGCATACTGATGTAGCAAATGATTGGGAACCGCCTGAACTCTACATGAGTATGCTCCTTGACAACCGTCCAATCAACTAGCGGAATCAACTAATCGCCTCGTCTGAAAGAGATCTAAGGAAGGTGCAACAACAAAGTGGCACTAGATCTGCTAATTTTGCTTACATTTTATAAATATTTTTTTCTATATGACAGTCTTTGAAATATTTAATAACAAATTTATATCAAAGTTTCACACTAAATTAAGTATAATGTAAAACCGGCCTAAGTGTAGTATAATGAGTTTGTTAATTATATGTTTTAGAAGGAAATAGGAAGGAAAGAACACATGTTTTTTAATAAGCCATGTTCTATGATTCAATCAATGTGAATTTCTTTCGGCTGGATTTTTATTATAGTAAAAAATATTTATTATTTGAGGGGCCACACCCCTTTCTTTTGATAGTCTTAAAAAAATCCGATGGATGTGTAGTAAAACTGGTAAAGATGTTCAAAACATCATAAACCAAGCTACAATATGTGTAACTTTGGCACCGTTTAAATGACCTCTCATCTTTTCTATACTTGTTTACAAGATGTCTATGCTAAGCATTTCTATCTTAGATACTTTGAACAGTGCTTATTACAAATAAACAGCGGTTCAACCTACTAATTAGATTAATATATTTTAAATCAACATGTGTTGGGACTCGTTTTTTTCATTGTTATACTATTAAAAACTACAAAAATGGCATAAGATACTTGTACATTAGGAATTTATTTGAAACATTCGATAAATTATGTACACTGGGTGTACTAAAGAGGAACATTGTCCTTTTAATTTCTGAAATTCGCGTTTCCAATGAGCAATGAGTTCAGAGTTTGTGTATAGATATACTTTTGATCTTTATACATAATCACTGTTTTTACTTCACTGTACATTTTCTGTTACTTTGTTCCAGAACAGCATTTGCTATGTTATCATTTCCTTTTTATATCATTTTTAATATAAACAAATATTGTTCTGTTTTCATTATTAGTATCTACAGTTTATCATTTTTTACATTTTAATAAAAATTATCTAATAAACGTGCAACCGACATACTTATTAAATATCAGTGGATAATTTTCATTTATACAAAATTATGTATTAAAATATGAAATTTTCGGCGTTCAAAAATAAAAATGTGCAAAAATTTGAACAGGCAAAAGTAAGAAAAGAATACGTTTATCTTTTGTACATCTACACATTTGAAGCAATTTAAGGAATATGCAATTTCATTCATTTCACTCAACAAGTGCGCCTATGGGAAAATTTCAGGCAATCCGATTAAAAAATGTCATTTTATATTGATGTTTTAAAAAATTCTACAAATTCTCAATATAAATGTTTGGGGGTACAAAAATAAGGTCACCGAAAAAAATAAAACGTTTCTATAAAAGAATTGGGTATTGAATATGGGCTGATAAGGAATGACCAAAAGTAACTTCTTGAAAATCTTGGATAATATAAAAAATAAATGTTTTCGTAGGTGCAAAGTATAATGAATGAAGGAGTTAGAAGCAACACTTTAGTATTATTTATAGTTATGAGTTAATAAGGCATACCTAAAATTAGTTGCTTACTGATGGTTTGCTATAGAATAATTTCTTTAGAAACCTGAGAAATATTGGTAACTGGAATATTTTTTTAACAAATCGAAGGTTAGAAAGATTTCTTTCGTGCATTTTTTTCTCTGGCTCTTAACACTATTCCTAGAAAACTTTTCGGGAGTGTTCATTACTTATACTGAACAACAAAAATTAGCTCCATTAATTTTGTTGTTCTTGAGAAAATTAGCGTGAATGTGCGTATACACGAGTTTTCTCGGCTCTCGGTTTTCTGCTTATGGAACAAAAAAGAATCTACAACAAGAACAATCATGTGAACATTAGTGAATAAATCTTTTCTTGGGGTTTCTTGTATTTTAATCACAAAATAACTCGCTTCCGAATGCTCAATTCTAATTTTACTAGCATGTTACCATTAATTTAATTTATAAATATCAAAAATCAATTTAATGGAACGTTTGTTATCCAAAAGATATCGCACTTCATCCATTAGATTCAGGAAGAGCTCCTATTTAATAAGGAGGAAAAAAGATTCACTTTTTTAAAACTTGAAGTCTCCGAACTCCGTTTAACCCTTTTACTTCTGAATTTCTAGAAAGCTAATGCAAACACTTCAATTTTGTTGAAATATACACAAAAAACAACAATAAATAAAGTGAAGCTTTTTATTAAAGCAACTTAAATTTTAGTGTATGAGTCCTAACTTTTGAATTTAACTTACTATTAAGGAGCTGTCAGAAGCTTTTGGCGAAATACGTAATAATGTAAGCTGCATAAACCTGAAGAATTTAATTCGAGAAAGAAAATCACTCGTTCTGGAATGTTTCTTCTTTCTCCAATTACTAAAACTATCGCAATGCTGTCTTTACATAATTATTGGGCAATCTACACATTGATCTAATAATGTAAGAAATACAACACAAAATCCATATAGAGTTTTATTACTTCAATATAATACGCTAAAACCAGGAATTTTTGACATCTACATACGATAAGAAAACACAACATAAATATTTATTTGTATACCCGTAGAATAGGTACTACTGTTGTTGTACTTGCTTTCAGTTCATTACGACGATTTATCATTCCACTGACAGAAGAATCAGCTTGATGTTCCGCGAAGAGCCGAGGAGCTACCTGATGCAGACGCCACAACTATCGGAATTGAAAAGACGTGGAGGATGTCTCTCCCAAACTCAGACGGATAATAATATGTAATTATTTGTTGGATATCGATAATAAGGTCTGGGCCCATTTCTCAGGTCCTGCGCCAGATTAAGCTTTTTCACGGTTTTCTCTTATTCCTTGGCAGATAACTAATGTCGTTCCATGGGCGCCAACATAATAACAGTGATAGCTGACCAATTTATTATATTTTTAATTAATTATTACTAATATGTAATCATACGAAATTATTTTAATTACAATATCAATATTCGAAAAGGTTCTTGCGTAAATTTACGTCACAATGTGAATGTCACTAATAAAACTTCGTTTGAACTTGATCTCGAACACATAGCTGTATTTGGTTTAGAGCAGCTATCAATTCAATATTATTTCAATTGCGTTTGTTTTAGCAAGTGTACAATAAAATTGGCTGTACCTTTTCTCATGCTTAGACAGCATGAAGTTGAGGTACACTGAACAATATTACTTGCCGTTATTATTTTTCTATTAGTATCTTTATGTTTAATATAAGAGTTTCAAATAAATTAATTTAAAAGCTTTATTTCTCTAGATTTTCAACATAATGTGCAAACATATTACAATGCCACGATGTAACTACACTGTAAAAAAATATAGTAATTTTGCTATGGTAAATTAGGAATATTACATGTAATAACGTTGTGAATTTACCACAATAAATTATGTAAATTTTGTTTTACATGTTTTTTCTAGGATATTTAACAAAAAAAATGATTTCAGTAAAATTTATAGCTTTTTCATGTAAGTTTAAGATGTAATAAAAATTCGAAAGGAAAATACAGGAAAAACATGTACAATTTTATGTTACTATCAAATTTACTTAAAAGTGTAAAATTGACAATTTTTTTGGGTATTTAAATTTGGGTAAAAATTTGAGGATCTTTTATATTTATTTTTACTTGAATACGCCGCAATGCGATTGGTTATTAGGTTATTTAACTGTACGCATTCGGCAAATATGCAGTTCATATAAATATTACATACGAATTTTATAGTATGTACAATCTTTGAAAAATACATCAGCATGTGAAATTTACTAGATGATAGAAATTTTACCTTATGAAGCAAATTTACCGGTAAAATTGTAGGCAACTTTTTTTTACAGTCTTTTGTAATTTTTTCAGCTGTTGCTAAAGATAAAGTCTACGTAATGCTAAAAACGTTACAAAATATTACAACCAGAAAATTTAAATATTTTAGTTGTACAGCAATTGTACACAAAAGCAACTTGAATTTTAACAAAAAGCATTAATAATTCCAATGTACTTTTAAATTCAATTATTGTAATAATATAAGTAATTGTAAATTTACAACTTGATATAAATTTCTTTAGCTACTTGTAAAATTACAATAATATTCCAGGTGTAAGAAACACCTGGAATGTTAGTGTATTTTTTTACTGTATATACATCTCACTGTTAGATTTACATTACAGAAATAGCCCACATATACACAGTCGCGACACAATGAGAGTTGCCGAACTGAATTTATCATACGGTTTCAGTAGTGTACAAAGGCTGATTGATTATCATGATACGTTTCGTCTCCCTTCCATAACTTCTTCGTATACGCTTAGTAAAATGCTTGTTTATTCACATTTCTTACGTTGCATATAAAATTATGCACTGCATTGTTTCAAAGAGAATCAATATTGCAAAGTTATTTTCGGAACGTTCCGATAATTGGTTAACCGACAAAAGTGGTTTGCCGTTGATTACAAATGTGGAAATATAGAGTTTTGAAGAGGAACATGATACAAATGTACTAAGATATTGAATTGCAAAAGTGCCTGTAATTTTATTTTAAATATTACAATAAGGTTATGATTATAATTTTGATCGAATTTTGTTCAAATAACCACTTTTAACGTGTTTTATTACTGCAGTTTTCTTTGTGTGCAAGAATACTTCAACTTTTAAGAATGGAACAATAACAGATTTAATCTATTCGGTCAGTTGCATAAAAGTGCAGCAGTCATATAAATTTAGCGTTGTTGAATTACTCATTCAACTTCACTATCTAGATTCTCGAAAAGCCTGGGAAGATAAAGTTTTAGTATACAAAGATAAAGTTTTATTAAACAAATTTTATGCTTTTATGATGGAAAGTCTTCCACTTATTTAAGAAGAAAATCTATATTATTAAAATTCATAAATTTTAGAACAGTTAAGTATAGCAAGAGATTCTCTGTTTTGAAGTCACTACTAGCGCTTCTATTTTTGCAAAGTAAAGTACGTTAGGTATAATTAGTATACTGAATTTGAACTTGGTAACTTGCGCGTATATACTGCGTTTTCAAATACTGCGTAGTCAAAATTTTAAATTCAAATTTCTCTGCAATTAATAGAGAGTGAACTATGGCTATCTCTTCTAAAAAAATCTATATGTATAGTAGTAGCGACTAACATCTTATGACGCCCGTGGGTTCTGCAGTTTACCAGCGAATGCCAGTCGGTGTAAATTGTTGCTTGTGTTCCTTAAAAAAAGCTCAGTCATTATATACAGGACGCTAGTTCTTCCAAAGGTAAGTGGATCTAGATATCTGCTTTTTCCCGCACATTTTTTAATCTTGTTATGGCTAAGATTTGAAAATTTCTAATAAGTTTTTATGTGATAATTCAAATTATTTTATTTAGTTGTTGTGCGTTTTTAAAGATGTCATAGCTTTGACCATCTCTATAAAAACTATACAAAATCACGAATCATCAAGTGATGGCCAACGCATTCTTTTAGGGATGCTGGATTAGCACAATTTAAGGGAATCCATTTGAATCGTCGCTCTTTTCTGAAGAAATTAGATCTCAGTTTAATGAAACCTCATTTCGAAAATTGTCTAGAAAAAGATATCTTGGAGAGACCTGGTTCCGCAATTTTCCGAATGAAGGAACGCACAAAAAGTATAAAAGTAATCTAGTGAGAGAAGCGAAAACGGTGTTTGCAGTTGGAAAGATATAAAAAATAGATTATTTCCATTATTTTGGATGTTTCTAATCTCAATAGTAATGTGCCGAAAGCTGATGTCTTGCGTTTAGTTGATGAAAAATTAACTAATGTAACATTCATTGGAGTACCGCAATGGTTTTCCTAATTTACTTAGGGTTTGCGAGCCTCGCGTTCGCGCGAACCGGAGCCTGACTAGCTCTCTTCGAGGTTAACTTATGGAGCGAGTGGTTCGCTGATATTTTTACGGACAGTGCAGAGCATGGCTATGTTCTTCTCAGAGAGAGGGAAGTCTTTCGTTTAGTGCGGCCACTTCGCACTTTGGCGCGTCCATCAGTCCGCCAAATATTTTAAATTAAGTTCGGTAAACATCGCAAACACCGTTCATATTCGTTTTTAGCTCTCGCGTTCGCGCCAAACCAAACGTCAAACCTTCTGTAAACATATCGTACGTGGTTAGACGTTGTCGGCAAGTGGTTTTGTGGTGGAAGAAAGTTATATAATAATAAACAGTTGTAAGTATAGGACCCGCATTTCACAACTTTATTATATAATAAACATATATTAAATAATTATAGTTGTATGGTACTGTATGATATATGGGTCGAAAGAATTGGGCTTAGCCAACTAGAAATAGATCTAGAAGCTGCATATAAGAGGTTAAGAGTTTGTGACGGGCATTTTAGTGAATTTTGTAGTAATACCTGGAAGTACAAAAATTAAAATTTGGAGTCTGCAACTTTGAATTAACAGGTAGGGAGTGTATGATTTTGTCATGTATGTTAGACTGTGGACATAATATTGCTTACGAAGTAGTCTGACAATATATGTGCATGACGATATGAAATTACAATGTGTTTGGTAATCATTTGTTTTCAGGTATCCGTGAGATCTACAGAGGACAATTCTATTTATTTTTTATGGAAGAGAAAGTTGTAGCCAATATATTATTAACACCGAGCAACGATGTTCGCCAAAGTTTTCAGAATGCAATTATTACAATAAGTAAACTGATTGTTTTTTTCTTCAAATAAAATAGGCATCAGAAAACACATTTTAAACCTATTTAGTAACATATAGATTTGCTTTTTTCAGTTGTGGGAACATGATTTACAACCCTGTTTTTTAAACACACAATGGAAATTATTTTATTTATCATTGGGTTAAGAGTATTAATAATATCCTTAAAGGAAAATCCACAATTGTTCTGATAAAATAAATCGTAGCGTATGAAAAATACTAAAAATCAAGAAAAAGAAATAACGTAAAACAATTATGTGTTTTATTATTATGCGTAGTTATGCTTGTAAATATATCTTATAAAGGTGTTAGAGTACAGTTTTTGTATTTATACATCATTATTATTTATGTTTTGTAAATTTGTCTAGTTTCACAATTTATTGTTTTCTATGTACTTTTTTTTTATATCTATATTGTCCATACTTTTATACATATTAATTTGGATGAGGAAATATAAATTTACTGACTTGTCAGCATGTATTACTGTTACATTATCACATATGTTATTAACTAGTTAGGTTATATATAATGTTTTCGGTTTACTGTTAATAAATGTATAAATCTGAATACTGCTACCTTTTAACTTTTATAATCATATAAAAGCAAATTTTAATCAAGGGAGTCAATTATTAGCACTCTTCTTGATTAAATAGTGCTTTTTGTTGATTATATATAATCCCATAAATCCTATATTTAATATATTTAAATTTGAAAATACCGCCATTTCAATTTTCGCTTAGGACACTTGCAACTGCGGCGCTGTTTAGAACGACCTACCCCCCCACGAGAGAAACAACCTCTATATTATTTTCTCTATGGTGCAGAGAAGGCACGTGTAATTATGCACGTTTATTGAAGTTGTTGAATAAGAATGAAAGCTTAGTAAAAAGCAAAATATTATGGTTATTTATTATTTTATTCGCTCATCACCGCCAAAGTTATCAAAACCCATGGTAATTGAAATGGGAGGTTAAATTTTGAATTTACCAAGTGGCTTAATTCGAAAATACGGCAAGAAAACCGCAAGGGCTGACAGAAGTCAAAACCCGATCCACGTCAAAGGATTTTCCGGCTCATTGGAAACTACCAAATTTGGTACAGCGAAAGACGAGGACGCCAAATTTTTGAAAATAATATCCTTAAGGCAATCCCGTCCGGCAGCGGAACCGAAAACCACGCTATCAGCTAAGTTCATCCTTTTTATTATCTCAACTTCAAAAATTCTGTACATGATATCACTGTATTTATTTTCTTACTTATATAAACTATTAAATACGTATTACTTATTGTTATTGTTATTAATTATATATTTTGGTCATACTAGCTTACACATTATAATTTTTTTTGTGGATCCTTTGAAAAAGTAAGGCCGCTTTACTTTCAACAATTCAATGTGATAATTTCATTATCGATTTCGCATGCAACTTTAAATATTTTTTTTATTATATCTACAATTGAATATACCATTTACAATTTACTATACAATTTACAATTATTTAATATAGATACACATTCACCATATTTAAATTCTCTATTTTTTTTAAAATTTTTATAACCTACGTAATGTTTCCAATTTCATTATAATAATCTAAATTAAAAAAAAAAAATTGGTGGCGCCCAAATTAACTTCCTGCCAATCTTTCACTATTTTCTTTTATAATTTTAATCACGACCTACGCTGGCATTTAATATCTGGTTGCCGTAAGCACGGTGACTGACTTGTCAGTTATAAACTACATCTTATAAAAAGCTATATTTTAAACATCGTTGCTTATACTTATAACCTCTCGATATTTAGTTGCTAAAATAATTAATTTTTTTTCAACAGTCTCTTCAAATTAGTAATAATATATAAATAAGTGTTCTTTCCAATCATTTATTTTTAAAATCACTGTCTACCGGTTTCGGCTTAAGCCATCTTCTGGACAACAGTACCTCTTAAAAGAACTAGAAGCTACGTCATTTATAATCGGTGTAATTAACATTATAATAAAACATTTTAATAAAAACAAAAACAATGCACACATAAAATCGAAAAACACGTTAAAATTTGTTAATATATGACAATCGTGTATGAAAACAGACTTATTTATATATTATTACTAATTCCATATATACCATCAATCTGAAAACTTTCAATAACTATAGTCTCTTAAAATCCCGTATAGTATGGACTACAAAACCCTACAAGCGTTTTTATAAATATTTGTTTATTGAGTTTCAGTTATGAATTTTTTAAAGAAAATATCGTTTCATCTGCTTTTTTGTACATATTTCAATTTTTATTAAGACGAAACTTCTTAATAAAAATTAATACCTTAATAATTTATGAGAGAGCAATGGAAACTTTGGGACATAATTTAATTTAATAGTTTTAGATTTTTTGAAAATCTAAAAAACTTTGAAAACCCGACTGTTGCCTAAAAGACTCAATGTACACACCGTGTCTCGAAAAACAGAGTGTATACGCACGGTTGGTTTAGGTAAATTATGCCATTTTTGTAGAATATACAATATCGCTTCGCTACTTTCAAATCACATATCGTTAAGGGGGCGTACAAACATAAAAAATTTCATTTCGGTCAAGAAGAGTGCGAGATTAACAATCTTTTAAAAATGTAGATGGCGCGGCCTGTTTCAAAATTGTTTCGGCGAAAATAATATATACATTCGTATATTTGTGTAAACACATGGGATATATCACGTGGTCAAGTCGAGTGACTCACGAGGTCGGGTGCTATTTTGTGTATATGAGACAAATTCCCTTTTTAGAGGTAGCTAGAGGAAAAAATTTTGTTTTAGAGGGAATTATTACATGAAATATTACTATTATTATTATTGAATCAATAGAAATTAAAAAAAAAAAACTTTATTTTTATTGTTTCTTTTTTGTATTTTATTTTTTGTATCGGTACACTTATTTCAATTTATTAAAAAAGTTGATAATTTGTATTTGCCGCCTAAAAAGCAGAAAATGTTCGTGTCGACGCGGCGGCCGTGAATTGCCGATGAAATGCAAGGCATATGAAGTTCGTATGTCATTTTTTGAACATAAACAGATAAACAAACATAAAACGAGCGTGAAATAGAATCAGAAATTTTTTTTTTGTAAGGAGAATTGAGAGTGCTCGAGACTTATCTGTGCTTGCCTATTTACTAGATATTTTATTTGTTTTATAGAAAAAGCACTGTTGTTAGGATATATTGATGAGAATGAACAGGTTGATGAGAATATGTGGCAAATGTCCATGTTGGTTATATTATCTCTGTTACTGAAATTGAATAATTCAAGGAAAAACTTGAAATGAGCTCAGCCGCTCTGAGGATCGCACTGTTGTGTAAGTCTAATCTAAAAGGCACTTATTGCGAGTACAAACGCATACATTTTTGTCAAAAATAATACATGGAAAGGTGTTAAATTATTTCAACAAAATAAGTTAGTTGCGACAATTATTATTATAGCTATTATTGCTAGAAAAGGTCAATCTTTTCGTGATATCGACGTGTTTTGTGCAGTGACATAACCTAAAAATGCATCTTTTAAGAAATAAGAAAATGTAGTCTGCAAAGAAAAATATATATTCCATCTGAATCTGCAGTTGTTCAATATCCATATAGCCAATACTACGATCACCAAAAAGGCTGAGCTAGATGTTTTCCTCTAGAGAAGATATAAAAAATCATATCACGAAGAATATTGTGCAATCATATGCCTCCAACTGTACTGTATTTTGCACATTGACTTTTTTAAATTCAATTTAGTATTTTGGAGAGACATTATGGTTTGTCGTTAGGGTGAAAATAAAATATTAGAGAATTAATTGCTTGAGGAGATGGAACACATAGGCTGAAGAGATAACTGATAAAAAGGTAGTGGTGGACATAACTGAATGATGGACTAGGCATCATTCGATTGATGATCATTAAATAACTCGATTATTGCTTGCCCGTAATGAAATATTCTTGAATTTAGCTATTTCTGTATTATTATTTTTCTGATATGTATAACTACATTATTATTACTTTCTTTACTATAAAATATTTGTATAGACGCAGTTTTATTTTTATTTGTACAGTACAATTGTAGCTATGAGGAAAAATAAATACTTTTATAACGAATTTTTTAAATTGTGAGTGATTTTATAAGGAAATAATTTGGACTAACGCAGGGAATACATAACTGGAATGTAACAATTTATCTTTCAGTTTTGTTCATTTTATTTACAGAAATTTTCGGTATTATTGTTATTAATGAAAATGCAGTTAACGTAGGCTATCAGCAATGGATTAAATCTACATTAATAAAATTATTTTTCTTAAAATTCTGTGGCGCCATCTTCGAATAAAGTGCTACACTTCTATGATGGCATAAAATCATAAATTTTATAAGATGCGCCACTGTTTTACAAAATGCGATTTCCTCAGTTTCTCCCAAATGAGTGAATATTTTTCAATTTCTCTTACACATACATAATATACAAATGTAACGATCATAATGACACTCTTCAACCGATTTTTTCTTCTTCGCCGTTATTCGATTACAGATCCTTTTACTATTCTTTGTTATGATTAGTGTGAAATACAGATCTATTTCATAACTTAAAACATAATTAAATGTTCTCATTTTTCAAGAAACTGAGGAAATGAAAAATGCATTGTCCCCACCACTTTTTGCCCACCCTTAAAGTAAATTGTTAAAGTGACATATTATCTGAACTCCTTCTCCTGAGAAGCGTTAGTCGCTGTGGAAGTAAAGATCATTAATACATAATCAATTATTAGATATAATGTAAAGATAAATTAGCTGTAATTACAATTATTGAGTTCTCAATATGTAATTAGATTTAATGACACTGTGTGTAGTCGATACTAAATTTTAATTGAACCAGGAAAAGTAAGCACTCCGTCATCTCAGATCAATGAACTCTGTGGGTATTGTAAAGGTAAACATCTGCTGGTATTATTATGCAGGTGAAGCAGATGTTCAGAAAAATAAAAAAATCGGAAGCGAAATTTTATCGGGTTTAGCAAAACAGAGCATACGCGACCACCTGTCATCACTTACCGTCACTACTGCACCTGGAGTCTACTTTTCTCCGTTTCAGTTTGAGGTCTTGGAAAAGGCTCATCTTGTCGAGCTCACACGGGGGTCTCGTTAAAGTCATAATTCCTGAAACAAACGAAATGACCTAATTAGCTCCTCGTTCATTTCTTTTATTACAAAATTGGAATATAAACAAATTTTATAATAATAATATGTTGGCTCTATTACGGATGAGAAAAATGTCCATTTACGAGTAATAAGGCGTAAATAAATGTAAGTACGATAATGAGATACATATACGTAAGTTTTGTTTTGCATCACTTGTTACAATAGTTTTTTTTTTTGAAGGCATTGTAGTATACGAAATGTGGACGAAGTAGTGTTTTGTAGGAATAGAAAAACGTATTTTTATATTTAAGTTAGTAAAGTAATTATCAATATTCTAAAGCAAATGTTGCATGAAGGTATGCCGTTTTGTCCACCTTAGCAACCGTAAATAATGCCCTTCAAACCCAATAACTCGTATCTCTCCGTGAATTTTGTTTTATATATACTCAATGACATTAGAAGTGTTAAGGCCGTTTTACACCTAGCTATTTATTGCCCAATTTATTGGCCAATTTTAAATTTTACCTGTATAACGTTATTTAATCCGTGTTATACACGTAAAATTTAAAATTGGGCAATAAATTGCGCAATAAATAGCTAGGTAGTAAAACGGTCCTTACACTTAGGGTGGGTTTATCAATGCCAGGATAAATAAATTAACTTACAGATAAAGTAGTAACAGGAAGATAAATAATCTGAACCGTTTATCATGTGCAATTACTTGCTAGATAACCGTTATATGGAAGTTAAATTTGTCCAGCACTTTATTTGAAAGTAATGTAGATATCTATCAGGTGCTTGATGATCACATGATCATCGGTCATCATAACCTACTTCAAATATAAACAGTTAAGTAATTACAAGACAAATATTTGGAAATATTACACAAAATGCATTCAGTTTATAATAATGGAGTTATTTTTTTTATACTTTTTAATTATGAGAATAGCAATTTTGTTTTAGTTATTTAGTTATTTACAGGATCTCAATTTAGTTTAATATGTGATATTGCTTATATTTTGGTTTACAAAATAATTGTTTATTAAAATCAAATGAAGAAGGCATTGGAATCTGTTATTTATTTACAGAAAGATATACATATGTTTGTATAAAAGTAATAATTCCGATCAACCTTCTTCTAATTCTTGCTGACATTACAGAAATCACGACAACACAATAAAAATGTACCAATGGCATATCTTAATGTAATTAGTAGTTGGTAAATAAGTCGCATACAATGATTTCTAAAATAATATCCGTAGAGTGTCTTTTCTTTCCGTTTACATTTTTTACATGTCAGTCGGAAATTCTAAGTGGCGTTCGATTTTTGCAGTAACAAAAGTGTTGTTTTTTTTCCTTAACCGAAAACGAGTTACAAATTCACAGCCATCCCACTTTTCAAAATTGTCAATTCTCGGTCTCACTATGTAGAGTCGTTGTTCGTGTCTTAATAAGCGTGCAACGTCTTCGTCTTCATCACTACCTAATAAATAATCCACGATATATTCCGTGATAAAATAAGCGCGACATCACAGGCAATTCGTAAACAAAAAAAACAAATGTCAAACGAGGCGTCAGTTTATTTTCTGCTAACCAATCGTAGCGCATTATTTACCCGTAAGTGTTACCAACTATTAATAATCTTGTAGACACCAAACTTAGAGTTAAAAATATAATGATAAACAGGTACAAAACTTTACCTGTCAGTTTATGATATCTGTTAGTTGCTTATATTGCACTTTTATCCTTACATTGATAAATCCATCCTTAAAAGGAATGTAATACGAAAAAAAATTATGTGTTTGGCGATCCCGTAGCTGAGTACACTCCTGTTATTCCGGGATAATTGTCATGGAATTAGCGTAATAAATAAAGGAAGATATATATATATATATATATATATATAGCTGAGTACACTCCTGTTATTCCGGATAATTGTCATGGAATTATATATATAATATATATATATATATATATATATATATATTTATTATAATATATATATATATATATATATATATATATATATACGTGCATAGCTACCTTACTTGCCTCCATAAACGTATAAGGCGACCAGGCCTCCACACCAGGGAATAGGTATATTCGCGTGAATTCAGTGTATATGCCTTCAAAATTACAAGAGTAGTATAAGCATCTTTAGAGGGGTAAGAAAATCCAATTCTCCTTATATACAAAATTTTTGATATATTCTCAAATGGCAATGGACTCCGAGGCACCAAATGCCTAATCGGCCTCTTTTGTATAAAAATGTTGTCATGTAATTGTCGCATACGCCTCCGGCAGTGTTGTCATATTACATTTTCGCGCTTTGCATTACGGAGTATTTTCCTCAAATTCGTGTTTGTCGATTATACACATTGGAGGCTAGTGCGTGTGACCGTTACATTTTCAAGATGCAAAGTTTTCGTGCTTATATTCTGTCTCTGCCAAGGGTATTTTCTATATAAAGTAGAGCTCTTTATAATACAAATATGTAGGTATATTCCAATTCACTATAAAATTTGATAATATAAGTAATCTTTCATGTACTTTTGGTTATAGTAATTTTTCGAGAGGAAAGCTGCTAGTAAAATTAGCTAGCGTTACAGCATTTGATGGCTCAAAGAAGTGTAAGTTAGAAAACTGATTCAAAAAAACAAAATAGGTAGTTATTTGATGTTAGTTTTGTCTTATTCTGAACAAGTACATGTTAAGCATACATACTTATAAAAATAATTAGCGGGTAGATACATAATTGGTATCTTTCACGCTTGGTTTAGAGGAAAGCGTTGGTGGTTTTCTGGTCGGTTTTATTATCTATAGTATATTATTTTATAGACTTCAGCGACAATAACAGTTCTGCTCCAACAATTGATTGATGATATACTCATCTTTGGTAGTGATGATTCTGATGCGGATCCCACCTTCAATTCTATTGTAGTTTGGTATGCATAGTTATATTCTTTCATTTTTGAATAAGCTACTGTCTATTGCATTATAACGTCAACATTTTATTTAAGTTTGTGATGCAAATTTCGTGTGATGTATGACGTGGAATTTTTGAAGGTGGATTACTACAATATGATTTGGTGTTTGGGCTGTCTCTATCATCTGTTGGATTGGTTAAATCCGACGTTTCGGCAGTTACACTGCCGTCATCAAAGTAGCCATGATAAGAACTGATATGCCGTTTTTTCGGTGGAAATATATTTACTGTATAATATATCTATAAATTATATTATACTCATCCCAGAGAAGCCAGTATACCATCGTATTCTATAGTAGTGTGTACTCTGTACAGAACATTAGAGAGTAAATACATTTCCATCGCAAACAATGGAATTAGCAAACCACAGTCCTTATCAGGGCGACTCTGATGATGCCAATAGAAACATGCCGAACGTTGGATTTAAACAATCCAACACACGATGAAAGTAGCCCAAACACCAATTCATATTTTGTTTCATTAATATCTTTAATCTTAATAGAAAAACAACTTTCGGTTATTTATATGTTGTACTATTATTATTGCTAATATTAATTGCTAAGAATATTATTGCTAAGAAAATATTAATTCGGACACCAGTAGCTTTAACGAATCTATAAGAAATTTCACTTCTTTAACTCAATTACTAGCGTTTCATTTAATCAACTAGAAAATATTCAAAATTGGTCATAAATAGATTCAGGTAAGCAAGAAAACAATAGCAGTATATATTCAGTGGAGATTGACATTCAGAACTACGTAGTAACATTATATATAATGGCTAAGCATCCCAATGGGGTATCGCCGCTCCTAGAGCATTCTAGATCATCAAAATACGGGTAGATCAATCCCCATCCTCTCCTATACCCCATCACACACATCTCTTCACCTGTCCCTGTCCTGTGTCCTCTCCTGCCATCGATGGATACCGGCTTTGTTAAGGTCTTCTTTAACTTCTTGCAGCCATCTAGATCTAGGCCTGCTTCTTCCTCTTCTTCCGCCTGGTTGCCATTCCAAGATACTGCAGATTACTGCACCATTCCCGGCTCTCCACACGTGTCCCAACCACTTTATTCTCCGCCTCTTATTTTTTTTAACCACGTCACCTTCCATTAGCTCGTTTGTTAATTCATAATTGGTTCTTCTTCTATATTCACCGTTGTCCATTTTTATTGGGCCTAATATTGTTCTTAGTATTTTTCTTTCTTGTATCCTAAGCTCTTCTTCATGTTTCTTGGTCATCGTTATTATCTCTGCAGCGTATAGTACTATCGGTTGTATTGTAGTCTTATAAATTCTCATATTTGTTCTCTTTCCAATATTTTACTTTTTAAGAGTTTTCTATTTGCTTGATAGGCCTTGTTCATATTGGTTATTCCTTCTCTTATTTCTGCGTCCCTGCTCCCGTCATTTGTTATTGTCACTCCTAAATACTTAAATCTGTTCACCTTTTCAAATGTGTAGTTTCCTATTTTAACTGAATTATTTTTACTTTCTCGTTTCGTGTCTAGTCTCATTAATTTCGTTTTCTCTTGGTGTATCTTCAGTCCCATTTTCCCTTCTCTCACCATTTCATCCAGTATTATATTGGTCAACTGTCGATTTTTTAATAGAATTATGATATCATATACATGCGCTATTATTTGTGCTTCCTTTGTTCTTATAGCATCTTTATCTATTTTTTTCTTAGTAAATATTCCAATGCCAAGTTAAATAATGTTGTCGATAATGAATCTCCTTGCCTTACACCTTTATTTATTTCAAAATCCTCTGTCTGTCCCTTCTGCGTGTTTACACTTACTCTTGTATTTGACATTGTCATTTGTATTAATCTCCTTAATTTATGTATGATTCCCATTTTCTCTAAAGCTTCCATAAGTTTGTTTCTTTTGAAGGAGTCAAAAGCTTGTTGAAAGTCGACAAATAACATTTCTATTCCTATTTTGTATTCGTGTGTTTTTTCTACTATTTGTTTGAGCGTACGTATTGCGTCTGTTGTTGATCGTCCTTTTCTAAAACCACACTGATATTGTCCTATTAGTTCCTTTGTTTCGATTGCAAGTCGTCTCTATATTAGTGTTGACAATATTTTATAAGCTGCACTTAGTAATGTCAGTCCTCTATAATTATTGGTAATTTGTTGGTCACCCTTCTTATGTATTGTAATAATTTGTCCAATGCTCCAATCCCGCGGCATCTTCTCTTCAAGCCATATTTTTATAATCAATGGATACATTCTTTCTTGCAATGCTTCTCCTCCGTACTTGAGAAATTCTATACTAATGTTGTCTTTTCCAGGGGGCTTTCCCATTTCGGATTTTGTTGATAATATCATTTATTTCTTCTCTTGTTGGTGTCTCGTTCTCATTACATTCCATTGCGCGATTTATTTTATCATCTTTTTCAATTTCTAGATTATCGTAGTGGTCGTATAATAATTCTCTAAAGTGTTGTTTCCATACCTCTTTAAACTGTTCATCCTTTTCTACTATTTTTCCGTGTCTGTCCTTAATGCCTATTGGTTTCCCTTTATACGTCTTATTTTGTTCGCTGATCTTTTTATAGAATGATGTTGTATTTCGATTCCAGCTTTCTTCTTCTATCTTCTTTATTTCTTTGTCCAACCATTCTCTCTTGACTTTTCTTATGCTCTTTTTAGCTTCTTTTATTGTTTCTTCGTATGTTTCCTTATCTTCTTTTTTACTACTATTTATCCATTTTAGTCTAGCTTCGTTTTTCTTTTTTATTATTTCTCGACACTCATCATTGAACCAACTTTTATTTTTGTTTTTTACTGATCCTATTATTTTCCTTGCTACTACGTTTATGCTGTTTTTTATTTCTTCCCATTCTTTTTGTATGTCCTGCGCCTCTTCGTTTGGTCCGTTCAATAGTCGGGGTCATACGTTTACCAAATTCTTCTTTCATTTTGGTAGTAACATTAACCAAGTTAAATTTTAACGAATTTAGTTTCATTTCACTAGTATTAAATTTAAATTTCAATTACATTGTGTATAATTTTTTATTTGATGTTTAATTGACATTTTTTTGAATTTAATTACCTTCACCTGAGGATGCCCTTGAGGAAATCTTTAAGCGAAATAGATATTAATCTGAACTAGGAATACGCAGAAACCGATAACTCTGATAGCCAAGAAATAACGGAACTTAACCCATGTCCATCTCAGCTGAAGAGTCCAAATCATACACTAGAAACATTGGACTATAATCACTTCTACGATTATTTTATTAAATCAATGGCTTAATGGAATTAAATTTACTATTAAGTTTCTTTTCATTAGCAGCTTACCATTTATAGTAGAAATCATATGTATCTGTTGTACGAAAGACTCCTAGTATCATCTCTCAAATAAATTAAAGCTATGTATTTCACAAAAATTTATTTATCTACTAGAAATATAGACTACAAGTTTTAAATGTATTTACACACATAAAAGAAACTTCTTGAAGATTCGTAGAAATCATAACAAATATAGAAACACTTTCCTCAAACAAAGTGTGAACAACTATCGCATAAATATAAAAAGATGTAAGAAAAAGTTTTTTCCAATCAGGGGTTTATTTAAAGGATCATGTTAACATGTTTCGGCCTGGGACCATCTTCCATAACCCTGGTCATATATTTTTGTAACGACGTATCTTTCACGTTTCTGAAGATGATCCCAGGCCGAAACATGTTAAGATGATCCTTTAAATAAACCCTTGATTGAAAAGGACTTTTTTGTTTCTTCTTCTTATACATTTTATTCAATGTAATGATTATCACCTATACTATTACATAAATACCCTGATGTATTACACGATAAGGACTTGGTTAGAATAAAGGCATACGTGTACAATTTATACAGTGAAAAGCATTATTTCCTTGTTAACACTGTACTATTTTTATATATTTTCAATAAAAGTGTTTGTCTCCTTATTGGATTTCTTAATAGCACAACATTTATAAGCTTCTATTTTCAACATAATTCATTTAAATACATTGTTTCCTACGACCGTTATATGTTCAACATACATTATACTAATTTGCCTCCGTGCGGTGTTGCCGCTTATTGGAGGCGTATTGGTATTACTGATATGCGGATGTTTGTTCGACTAGCGTAATTGCCTTAAAGTATATGTGTATACGATGGTGGCGCCACGTGGTGGTTATTGTGGAGTACTACATTGTATAACTGTATATACCAAGGGTCAAAATGACCTCCAGGTAATTTTCACGCAAACGCCATCTGATGTGTTTTAAAACGGTTTAAAACTGTTATACACAGGCATACGCACTTGCCTCCGATTTTTCGTACTCGCCTCCGTATGTAGAGGCCAGTGCGTCTATTGTATGTGTTTTTTGGAGGCAAGTTTGACGTTGTACAAATATATATATAATATATATATATATATATATTGATTCAATCGACGTAGTCAGTCCATGCATATTAGATAGGCAACCACAGACCATGTGTAATCAGCTACTTTAGAGGTGTATATAACATGAAAATACATAAAAATGAAATATAACTTCTTAAGCAACTTAAGAGGGGTAAAAAAATTATTTAAAAAAAAATACTAAATCTAACAGTTGTTATCACACCAAGAACGTTTAACCGCCTTTTTGAACCATTAGTGTATATTTTTGAGATTCCTACACGATTTTGTCAGACCACGCGGTGTTGCCATGCTTCAGGGAACAATTTTGTATAGGATGAGATTTATGCAAGTGCATATAATCAGATCGTTAGATGGTGTACACGCAAATCGGTATACTGATGCGATTTAAATTAATATACCAGTGTTTTTAAGTTGATTGATAAACATGAGTCGGGGAAGGATGCTAGTTCAATTAGCAAATATATCGAATAATGATAAAGATAGCGACGAAAGTTAGAATTTTGTTTTATTTATTTTTCTTATTAATTATTTCTGGAATACAGTTAACATGCCATGATATTGTTGTGTATATAGGGGAAACAATATAATAACGTTCAAAATCTTTTTATTTAATTTCGTGTACGTAATTTAATCTTTTTATTTAACTTGCGCTACTCGTAACGCCTCGTAACGGTCGTACTTTTGAGCTCGTATGGAATTTAATGGTGCGGATGAATGTGCGTATGACATGACGTACATAACAGATATTTCTTGCGATTTGGATATATGCAGATTACGTTAACTTGTAGTAATCATATAAAAATAGTTTAAACTATAGTGTTCTCAAGAAATAATTAATTTTTTTGTTGACGATTCTGCTGTTGTATTTAACAAATATTCGGAGAAATATTCTGTTATTATTGTTATTGTTTAGATTGTGGAATAGTTATATAGGTACTACCTTGCATTTTAATAGATGTGTGAGGTTAGTGCTTTCAGTCTAAAATATTTTTTTATATTTCGTATTTTGTATAAATGTCAACCTTATAAATAGAGAAAAAAATATTTTTTCAGCAACTGAGCCTAGGAATTTATGAATGCTCAGAAACATATAAAAATGACATCGATGACTTTGGTGATAATGATAATTATCCCAGTAGTACTGAATATATACCTCCTTCCGGTTTTTCAACTAGATCTTTTGATTTAGAAAATCAAAAGATGATTTTCAACGTGATATAATTTCAACTTTTTTAAATGAAGCTGAGGACTTATTGTTAGATACTTTTAATATAAATGTGAGAATATTTTTATAATATAATTAAGTAAGTTAATTATAGACGTGTTATTATTGAATCTACAACGATTTGAAAAGAAAACGCTGATTCTTAATTCTGTTAATTTTGCGTTTTATTTAATATACTATTTCTGTTAATAAAACGTAAAATTGATACATTTTAAGGATTTTAATATTCTAGAAGTATCTGAGAGAATGTATGCGTTAAAACAATGTAAAATAAATGAATCAAAAAAAAAAATCAAGCGTATGAGATGGCGAAAATCAAAAGGAGGCCGTGCTGAAATATTTCAAGAAGCATTAAAATCACTATTTTTTCCTAGTTCAGTTTAAAATTTTATACCTATTGATATGAGTTTTTACTTCTTTCCTGCTGTTTATAAAGTTGAAACGAAATACACAATTGAAATTATTGGATGCTTCAAAACCCTAATAATAATTATACTCCTATAATCCAATATATATATTTTGGGAACATTTCTAATCTTTCGAACAACTATAGGCGCGCTAGAAGTTTAATGTAGCTTCTTCCATTTATAATTGACCAGTGTTATTATATTTCTAAAAGATAAAAGAATATTAAACTTATCTCAACTTATTTTATAAAACTAAATATTCAACAAGTTAAACATAACTTCAGTCGCAATGTTAATAATACCGCGAATCAAATAATATAAGTAAATAGTATCTATAACCGATATAAAATAGATATTTACAATGTTGTCAATTTTTGGTTTCATAACGCAGTAACCATTTGCATGGTCTGACAAAATCGGTTAGAATTCATTTCTGTATTATACATAAACGACAGTAGCGCTACCTTCTCTATAAACTGATGAACTAAAGCGTATATAGTGTAGCTAGGGAAGCACCAAAACCGGACCAATTTTATATTGAGATTTTCAGGGCTAGATGATCTAGATGGCGTAATAGTGCCATATCTAACAGAAAACGTTGTCAGACCACTATGGTGGTCTGACAACGTATCTTTTGGTTTGGGAACGTTGGGAACACATACTGGTATTGGTCTGTATATGCTGTTTAACAAATCTTATATATAATTATACTATATATAATATAATATATATAAATTTTTTCATGAAGGAATTTGCTAAAACTAAAACCTTCAAATTTTGTATGTTTTTTTAACAAAAGCTTCTAGATTTAGAAACTATATAATTGAATTAGAAATGTGACATATATCTTCCCTTAGATTTTTAAATTTAGCCGTCTGTTCCTTAAGTCCCCTTAAGATTATTGCAGTGTTTTGCGAATTGGAACAGGCTGTACACTGCACGTACAGTGATAAGATGAGTTTCTTAAACGAGACCTCTGCAAGCAAACGTCGACCTTATCCACACTATGTAGTAGTACAAGGGAAAGAAGAAAATTTACTTATAATATCTTTCTCTAAATGATTTAAGCAAAAAATCGTTAAGAATGGAGATAGCATTTACTCATTGCAGTTAATAATATATGTTTATTTTTTATTTTTCACAAGACACAATCAAGTTAACATACTCATAATTAAATTTGTTATATAAAATCTGCGTGTAAGTGAAAAACCTTTTGCATGGCAACGATTCTAATCATTTACGTACGGTATTATAGAGTTTATATATGTTAAATAAAAATGATCTTTCAAACAATATAGTAGAGTGCAATAAAGGAGTTATGATACCCTCGGTTCTTACATTCTAGTTGTGAACGTTAGTTTGGAATTGATTTTTTCTATACAAAGATGCGGAGATTCTGATTGAAATTATCGAATGAAATAGATATATTGATGAATGTAAAAGAAAACGATATTTAATTTTTAACCAACTACACTGCACCACTTCATCTATGCAAGGCCAGTATACGCTGAAGCAATGAGAAAAGTGTGATTGTACCATATAGAATTGCAAAGTAAAATTTTGGTTTCACGTGATAAATAAGAATGATGTGGGGAAATTGCTTTCAGTCCTGAATAAGTTCGCTGAATAAATAATGAGAGTTGCTTTATAAATCTAAAAAAAATATCCATACGCAATCCCAGCGCAATCATATCATCGAGTATTTGGAGGTGTTTAAAGTAACCCATAGTTGCTACAAGATTGCATTAAAATATCTAAATCGTCCGAGCTGCGTCCAAACTATCAGGAGGATCAAAGGAATAAGTTAACTGTGTGTCATATGCATACATTTCAGAACAATTTGCGATGTTATTAAATATAAAACATGTACATGTAAATAGAACACAATAGAGAACTAATTGGTGAACCTTGTGGAACACTCTTTATAATGTTGATTTGTCACGAGACAGCGCCACCAAGTATCACAGACTGTCTCCTCCAGAATAAAAAAAAACTATTTAAAAACTGCATTATTGGACAATCCAATAAAGTGAAGTATTGCCAGCAAAATGTTGTAATTAGTGGTATCAAAAGCTCTGCTAAAGTAGAGTATGAGAAGAACAGTAAGCCGGCATTTGTCCGTAGTATTTAATATATTATCAGTGACACTCATCTTCATCTCACATCACAGTCTCGCAACTATATTTTGTGCGAAATCCTGACTGATAGGTCTGATATCAGAAAGAGATGATGGAGTCGACTTTTTCGGAAAAGGTAAAATATACGCATACCTCCAGGTAGTTTGTTTGTAAAACTTACTATTGAGTCTAAAGACATTTTGTTCCATACATAGTTGCGTTTATTTAAACTACTAAAAAAATATCGAAGGTCAAACAAAGAGGAATTCTGAGATTAGATTTGGAAGATTTTACCATATTAATGACCACAATTTCGATAATTCTGTTTTAGCATATCATTTTGTTAATACAGCACACACCTTTTCAATAAATAATGTAAAAGTAATTAAGGTTGCAAATTGTAAGTATCTAAACATGTGGCAAGCTATTTATATGAAAGAACATAATGAGATCCTATTGAATACAAACAACTTAAACCTTCTAAATTACAAATATTTATAATTTATTAACGATAATAGTCCTGTAATTTGATTTTCCCCTTTTGTTACCTAGGATATATGAACTTATATTATGACAGATAGATTTAATTTATACACCTGAAGATTGTAGCATAGCTATCAAAATGTACAACATAGTGTAAAATGTGTAAGATAAACCTGGGTGAGAAAAACATTTTTTAGTTGGTATACTAACTCGTTACATCTCATAGTGCTTGACATACCTTTAATTTATTCATATTTCTGCTGCCCAGATGTATTTTGTTAATATAAAAGGCAAAAGCAAAGGACAATTAAAATCAAAATGACAACTTTAAAATAATAACTTGACGTTGTTCTGATTCTATGATTACTTCAAAATATTTTGGATTAGCTTTTTAGACGTTTCAGTTTGGGAATACAAGTACAATCACAAATGTATATTTTCACGACCGTAGCTTTTATTTTGTTGTCCAATGTTGTGAAATTAATTGTTATTCTATGTTGGGAAATCGTTCTTGAACGGTTAAAGGCCAATGTCGAATTTAAATCTGACATTGATCAAAAAAATAATGTCGCCTGTTAGTATTGACCCTCGACAAGCATTTACATAGTATATAAAAATTAAATTGCAAAGTATTCGTGGATAGCCAAGTTTTAATCACTGGTTGTAAGATATTATATTATAGTATATGAATAGAAGATACACTACACTGTTATTTGATTTATTAAATTAAAATATTACAAAAATATGTTTCTTTTTATTCTTGTAGATATGGGCGAATGGTATGTACGTAACACCTTGGAAATACTGCTTATTAAATCTTTTTACCCTCAAGCTTATGTAACAAATAGTTTTATTTACTGCGGTAAAATTAAATTCAAAAAGCTTAAAATGTATAATGAAACTTAAAAATATTAGTACTTAAAAGTAATTTAGTTAGCTAAGACAAACGATTTAGAAAATATAAAGGGATGAATAATAGGTGCATTAATTAGTTTACTATGCTTATTATAATAATTGCGATTGTATAAAAAATATTACCGATCAAGACAAAACTTCATATTAAAATTTTTCTTCCTAATAATTATGAAATATATAGAATATTCGCAGAAGTGTTTTCAAGGACAGCGATGTTGTCAACCCACCTAGAGCCCCTCTAATTTCAAGTGTTTTGCATATTCTGATCAAGGCAAATTTCTAATACATGATTTTATTCATTAACAATGTCTTCACAGGAATTATCTTCCAATTTATTAACACGGAAATGAACGAATGAACTTGTTGAGGAAGGGTTTCTACACTTTTACGCAACAAGTTTTTATTGCATCACAATGAATATTAATTATTTCCGCACAGGCATATAAACTAATAACATGTTTTTTTTTTGCGGAAGGAGGTAAACACGGACACGGAAAATCAAACGTCTGCAAGATGGAAAGTCTAATGTAATTTGTTCGATTATATTACGTAACTGGAGAAAGTAAAGTTAATGATTCGTAGTGCACTGTATTACACAACCTGCAAGTATTATAAGTGCTTTACTAGAAGAATGCTGTGTATGAGAGATTTTTTAAATGCAATTCCTAAAACGCTAGATTCAATTTCCTCCCGTAAATGTCTTGCTCAATAGATAATTACGGCAGAATGTATACCCTTCACGCTGGTTAGGTATTCTTTTCTACGTGTTTTCTGTTGTATTGTGGAATGTTTTGTTTGGATTTATTTCACAAAATAAGTAATAATTGCACATCATTTTACTCCTTTGGGTATACCGTATATGTGGTTTAAAATTTATATTTTACGTTTCGATTTTTTTTGTGATTCTTTTGCATTTTTTTTTTGTTTCCTTTTGTTTTGTATCCTGCCTAACCAATATATTTTTTTTAAACTTATATTTTAATTTTTTTTTTTAATATTTTATCTCTTGGTCTTGCGACGTATTATTCAAGACACTATAAGTTGCACCGAGTTGGTGGGTTTTATATTTTAAATTATAATTAAAAGCTCAATAGTAATGGTGAGAGAAACCAAAAAGCGGTTATTTTGAGCAATATCCTTTTTACTCGTATTATATAAATTTGTATTAGCGACGTTTCGACTAAATGTTTGGTCGTTTTTGGGTAAATAATAACATTAATTAAAATTAATTGTATAAAATAATTACAATTAATTGTAATTAATTAATAAACAGTACATATACTCGGTACATCGTGAGAGACAAGTGCGGTAGTGCTTCTACCCTTCTTTGCATTTTGTGCTAGAGTTACGCGAGTAAGAAAAAATATTTTTTCCCAGGAAAAGTACAACTTTCCTCCCTACGGAGGAAAAGTAAGTGACGTTGACATGATGAAACTGCACATTTTATAATATGTGACATTATTGATAGAGAGACATTAGTACATTCGACCCAGTCTGAGCCCAGTTATGAGATAGTTGCTAAATTACTAGGTATTAAATGTCAATTAAACTATTATTCAACACTTTTAAACGACGCTAACTTTGACAGTTCCTAAAAAATATTTGACAGATTAAGCTTACTATCTATCATGTCACTCACAGCTATGTCTTTATTATTTTTAGAGATTTAGTTAAAATTGGACTGGCTGGGGAAAAAAATAGTATTCAAACCACGTGAAGAAAGTGCTATTGCAGGCCTTGGGCAATTAGAAATCTCGCCTTCGGCTCGGTTTGTAATATTTGCCCGCAGCCTGTAATAGAGCACTTTCCTCCCTTGATTTGAAATATACTATTTTGTACCTCTTTCCTTCTCTGCTTCTCCTTCTTCATTTACGTGCTCGATTTGTCTTAAACCCTTAATTTGCTTTCAATATTTTATTCAAACATTTTAGAGTAGTAGTAAACTTTTTGTATATTGTACCGTTTTTCATTGGTGGTATTTGATATTATACAGGACAAACGAAAATTTACAAAATAGATCTTTTATAATTTGATGTATTCCCCCTTTGTTATTGTCTTTAACCAACGGTATGATGAACACAAGATCTCAAAAAATTAAACCTAGTAATAAACCTAAAAATTCAGAGATGTAATGAACAGTAGTTACATAACAATAGTGAGCGATTGCGATAATGAGGTTATTGAAGAAAAGATTGCCTTGACGATCAAATTAGAAGATGCACAAAATAAAATAAAATACAAACATGGGTTGATTGACAAGCTTCGCGCAAGAATAGATGATTTAACAAAATAACTATTGAAAGTCTCAGCGCAGGTATGTCAATTAGTGAAAGAAACACCCGAAACAATTGAGAAAGATGTATACAAACCAAAGAAGAATTATTCAATTTAACAACGGAACAGAATACACAAACAGAATTTATATTGGAAGTAACAACTGGACATTGTACACGGCCTGAAATGATCGAGGCTAATCAAACAATTAACTTGCATTGTACAAAAAAAAAATTCACCTAACAAGCTACGAATATTAATACTGGGGGATAGTCAAATTAGATTTACGTCAAATATTCTTCGAAAGCTTGTAGGCAACAGCTTCGTAACTGAAGCAATACTGAAACCTAATGGTCGCTATGAAGATGTGGTTGAAGATGTCAATCTGTCTCGCGGATTCTCTTTCGATGATTACATCACTGTTATGGCTGGTGCGAACAACGTGCTCTGCAAGCAAAGTATCACACTCAGCGAATTTGTCAATTTTTGCATAATTAACACAACGAAAACTGAAGTCTTCTGTATGACCGTTGCAAGGAATTGTATCTAGCAATAATAAATAAAATTTTACATACATTTTCATTCTAAACCACTTAGTAAACATTTCTTTTATTAAAAATTATATCTTTTTTGTGTTCTGCATTAAAGTGGAAATTCTTAGTCCAACATTGATAACATTATATATCTCAGCCCTCACAATGTTATTGCAGGCACCCAAAGTATTTAAGTAGGTTTAGAAATCACAAAATTCAATAGAAATAAATAAACTGTTAGCTAATGATGACAACAGTGGCGTAATATACACCCCCAAATTTTGCGCCACTGGATGAGAATACTTAATAAGCAAAAACATTTAAACAATAACTAACAGCAATGAAGAAGTAATAAATGAAACTCCAAAAATAGATACTGTTCTGTTTCTTAAATAAGGGAGGCTTTGAAATCAGAAACAAAATAATGTAGTAAACTATTTTTAATTTATATACTCTTTATTATTTTCTGTTCTCTATTTTCAAAATCTACTCTAATACCTTCGGTTCGTACATGCAGTGTTATCAGTTTTGGACTAATAGTTTCCACTTTAAAGCAGAAAACAAACAACAAATAGTGGTTAAGAATTACAATATTTGTAAAATTTTATTTATTACTGTTAGATACAGTCCCTTGCAACAACAACTGTTATACTGAAGACGTACTTTTCAGTTTTCATTGTATTAATTATGCAAAATTGACAAAATTGTTTAAGTATCAGTCAGATTTAAAAATATTATTTCAGTGAGTTACTAAAAACGAATGAAAATATGTAATTCAATTGAACAATATTTGGAAAAATTGTGATTTGCCATTTTTTTTCAATTTGGTTACAAAAATTTGCATTTTTGGATATCATGTCATCTAACTTCACTTGTTTTCAGATTCATGGCATATTTTTTAAATCGCCATACTAGCGGTCACATGTGTGTCACAATAAATTTTAAGGTTCCTAGATATGCACATCGTATCCCTCAAATTTTTTTTGCATATTTTAATAATAAAAAAAATTGAAATATTTAGACCGATCACTTTTAAGTACAACTATAACTTTTGCCTGATGATGTTATAAATGATAATGAAATATCAATATTGAGTTTAATTGAACAGACCGAATATCCAAGTATTATTCTAATTGTTTACAAAGTCTAGTCATTATTTCCTTTTATTGTTATAAAAATAAATATATAAATATATGTAAAAGGTATTCTGATCCTTGTAAAAGTACCATTTTTTTTTTGTTATTCGATATTCTCTAATTATAATAGGTGCTTAGTATATTAGTAAGTGGAACATTGACAATATGGTGGACATTTTGGGATTGGAGGCATTTTTTTTTAACAAAAGCGTATTTGGGTTAATTTGCTCTGCTGACTATGAGAGAGAGACTCTGAGATTTGTTTTCTGAATTTTGCTAATAATAAAAGGCTCTACTTTCGTATGTGGAATTTAAAGTGTTAAGAAACTTATCGCAACACTTAAAAAAATCAAAATAGAAATCGATATGACTAGCACAGTTTTTTCTTACTAATTCGAAACTGCATTTGGCACTTTAGTTTGTACCTTTAATTAAATGCAAAATCTGCAACACAGTGAGCTGAATCTAGCATATAGCAATTGTATTAGAGGTTATAAAATACGATATAACATAAATGTCCCCAAGTTGTTTTCGGACAACTAACAATTAAGCAATCTATGTAGATAGTAAGATTGCCTTGAGAAATCATATAATAAAATGTGATAAATTTCCCTAACAAACACGTAAATAGGTTTCATCCGTTAAGTGTTATTTCAATATTCAATGTTAGATCCTTGAATATTGTGCATCTAACCTTAACCGGCGGGAATTTATTTATATTAAACATTTCCTTATTATCAACGTTGATGAAACATTCTGATTTTTTATGCGATAAATATATAGCTACGACAACTTATCAAGGAAAAATATACCGTCGGTATCAAGTTGTGTGCGTTCTATGCGGAAGTTTCTGTTATGTACTGGAAAAGATGTGGCTCCGTTTCAAAGAAATGGCAATAGACGTCACGGCTAGGGGAATACTTATTGCATTACAAAGATGGATGGATGAAAGGTTCTACGCTCCATCAGTTGTTTTTAATATGATAAAACAAACACAGATATATGTACATATTTGATCCTTGGAAGCTTTATAAGGGGCTTCGAATGATTTATCTAACAGGCTACTCTTTTTAACATTGAAAGAAGAGCTCAATGCTAGTTTAAATTTTATTGTTGTTAGAAATTACCGTGTATCTTCTTGCAAATGTGTCTCACAAATACGGTACTGGATTATTTATTTTGGAAAAGAAGACATACAAAATAAAATATTTCACATACATTCAAAAGCATGGTATGCAGGTCTCATCGAATTCAAGAGTTTGGTATACTTATTGTTAATAGTTTTGTTGTTGTGGGAGCCATCTGTTACCCATTAACTTATATCAGCGCTTTCAGTACCCTAGTACTTACTTTTCGAGAGGGTTCAGAAATTTGTATGGATCGGTCGAAGACTGAGGGTGGTACAGGGGCAACTTTTATTGTTTATAATAGGGGTATTGAAATACATAATCAAAAGTTTTAATTAGGGCCTCATTGCAATATTTTTAAGGCAGAATTAGTTGCAATAAATCAGGCAGTAGTTTCTAGTAGGCGCGAATGGGAATAGTATATGCGGGTCGTGAGAATTGTAACAGATAAGCTTACCTGTACTTGGGATATATTGCACGAGGGAGATATAAAACTTTTTTTTGGACTAGGGCTCATGTAGGTACAATCGGTAATGACAGGGCGGATCAATTAGCGAAAGAGGCGGTGTCTAAGGGAGATAGCTCGATTATTAGATTTGGGCTAATTTCGGTTAGTGTAGTTAAAAAAGCGTTTAGGGATAAACTTGATAATGATTGGCAGAGTAGGTGGGATGATACCTTAAATGGGAGGTGGACTAGGAAATTTATCGGTAGCGTTACACGTTTTAGGGAAAATAAGGGTTAATTTATCGCATCAGGCGGTAGAATTAATAACAGGTCACGGTATTTTTAAATCATATTTATGTAGAATTGGGAGGGTTAATGATTCACTTTGTGAATGTGGTGGGGAAGATACAACGGAACATAACTTATTTGAATGTCCACTCACTGATGAGTCGCGGTCGCGTATGAAGTTAGGGCATTAGCCTGGGGTTAAATTGGCCGCGACGCGAAACAGATATTAGAGATAATGAGTCGGTCGAATGGTGGGATCTTTTCAGTATTGTTACTAAAGAACTAGATAGGTTACGGCATGATATTTAGGTAGCTAATAGGGTAGCACGTGTTTATGAATGAATATTTTTGCTCCTTAATGGTCGGAATTAGTGTTAAACTACAAATATTTAAAATATACGTCTTTAATTTAATTACTCTTGCTTTGAATAATTAGGATTAAGTTATTATTAAGTATTAGAATAGGTACTGCTGTTGATTTATTTGTGTTTAGGTCATTACTTCTTTCCTGGTTTAACTTCCAATGTGTGAAAAAGGGAGCAGCTACGCGAGGACAGCAAGGCTGTAGGAATTTAAGGAAACGCGGAGGCTGCTTCTTCAGCACGCAAAAGGATGATAATAATTTGGGACTACTTTCCAGGTCCTGTTTTCAGAGTAAGTTTTCCCTTACTCTTTAGCGAATGTTAGGAGATAACTAAAGCTGTTGCATGGCCGCAAACATAACAATAACTGATAGCTCATTGATTTATTATATTTTTGTTATTACTATTAACAATCACAGGGAAATTTAGTTAGATTAGGAACATTTCAATTGTTATGGAATCCATATAGTACTTAGAATAGGTAGCCTCGTGTAGTACCTTTAGATGGAGCACGGGATTTAGGATGAGTTGTAATTATCTAGCTCTTCATAAATAAAGCCTCATTGATGCTGTAATCATATAGATCAATTTGACACTTGAAAGAATGATAGCGGCAAAAGGCATATTTCATAGGAACGCCACACTTCAATCATTTATGGTCCGCACTGTATACATTTTTCATTTTTCTGAGATAGTTTTTGAGAATATTTCGAATTAATGCATATAAATGTATTTGTAAGTCCACTAGCTATTGAAACCTTGCGAAAAAAATCATTACAAAAAACAAGTGCGGAGGGAAGTGAACGGCTATTTGTGCGAGCGGTGTTATTATGACAGAACTTTGTGTACAATATCGTCCCAATTTTACTGGATTTTGCTGTAACTTCTTACGTCTATTAGTTTCGGAGTAAATACGTGGGAAAAATAGATGTGAGACAGTCTGTATAGACTTTTTAGAATGTCGTAATATTATATAAATGCAAACCGTAAATCGGTCTAACTTTAAGTTCGTTGTGGTTTCAAATATTGACATCTTTAACCGAGTTTACTTTGTTTACTTTTCGATTTAATTGTTTGTCTGGATAAATACCACTAGTAGTAACTTAATAAAGGGAAAGCTCTCATTCAGCTTGCTAGACAGAATCAAGTGCACTTATTTTTGCAGCGTACAGGCCGGATAACTTCCATTATTACCCGATAGTTTTGTTATTATCGGAGAACACCGCTTAAGCAATAATACAAAATACAATTGGTAATCTTATTTAAATATTTATTGTTTGAAGTATATTTCTGTAATGCAATATACTAAAGATATTTTTTAAATAAATAAAATAGAGAGGTAGTTGTAGCATTTTGCCCTAAGTGCACCATATTGCAGGTATCTGAGCTAACAACACAGTAAGAAATAGCGCTAGTGTTAATGTTCTTAGTGTTAGGGTTGATCATATAGAGTTAAAATTGTAGTGTATTTATACACTTTGATTTAACAATAAGAAAATGTAGTGTACATAATTACACTAAAAAAATTTTAGTGTGAAATAATTACACTAACAGGCTACTTAGTGCAATTCAACACTGGCAGAGTAAAGTATATACTCTATCAGTGTAACAATAGTTAAGTCTTTGGAGTGCGTATTGTTTTTCGCGCGCTGTAATAACACATGATCAGTTACGATGCGTTCTGATTGGCCAGAATAGTTGTAACGGTTTAGTGTTCAGTGCTTCAGTGGACAAGACGTAGGTCTTGTATGCAATGCATACCTACATATGTAAATATGTAGGTACATCAGCCGCCAATACGCCATTCTAGTTAGGTTATGTATTACATACATGCTGTAGTAAAATAAAAGTAAGTGATTGTCTATATATTATAAACAATACATTATTTGAAATTGTATTATAGGAGGATACCATCAGAAAGGGAGAAAGTAAATAGGTCGAGATTCTTATCAATTTTCGGATTAATAAAGTGCCGCAGTGTTGAGTTACTGCATCGTTAGTAGAAGAACGCCTGAGGTTTGTTCGCTGGTGCTACACTTTCCACACTGACTCCTACTTAAAACAGGATAAAAGATTTACTCTTTATGCATCTGAGAAAGAGACAATATGCACCAGTGTAATTGGTGTAACACCAGCGAACAAACCCCTGATAGCAACAACATGTTCAAAAAACTACTTTCGTGTTTTGTCGATTCGTTTAATTTCAATATTTGAGTTTAATTTTAAACTATATAAGTACTATATATGTATAGAATATTTTATGTCGGAGTAATTACGTTTTATCCCAACGAACACGGTCGTTGCTTTATTATTAAGAGAATAAGGAACTTAACTTACTTCCTTTCCGTTTGCAGTAGTATGATAAAACATTAATTAGAGAAAATTACCTCTCTTGAGTTAACAATCACTATTGATGTTGTTTAATGCACACTATTAGTGGCCTTACGATCTACACTAAAAGATTAGATAAACACTATGAAGCAGTAACATTCGCACTAGTAGTGGTATTCTATATTTACACTAAGGCATATTAAATATCCTTTAACTACTAACACTACTCTTAGTGTTAAAAAAATTACACTATTTAGAGAGACCTCCATGAACTAGGCGTAGTGTAGTTCTAGTGTTAAAAATTTCTTACTGTGAACTTTTTGGCGATTAATTCTTTCATTCTTTTCATTATTTCCGATTTCTGTTCCACAAGTTTTTCACTGCTACGTAACTTGAGTAGTTTAGCTAACTATGAACAGTACGATGTAAATTCAACGTAGGTATGTGTCCCAATTGAACACATTCTTAAAATTTGTTATTCACATTTATTCTTCATTCAATTATATCCGGATCTTTCTCAATACGACCGATGATGTTGCAACAATTTTTATTTTGTTCGTAGATTTACTATGGGAGTACAAATAATTTATAGGGTAGTAAATAGGATGTAAGGAATAAAATTGATAAAGTGTTAAATAACTTTTTTTCCCAACACGACCTCCATTTAATTAGAACCTCGCTTACTACATTTATTACTGTCTTATCTGGAGAGTAGGATGTCCTAACGGTGTTACCTACTATTTGATATAATTTTTTGTTTTGGAGTATACTACAAGAATCTACAACCTAGAAGTTTTTGTTTTATCCTCTTCTTAGATAACTTTTAGGAAGCACTAACTTGTCATTACTTAGGTAGATGCAATATTGATACAAATTTTCCTTCAGAATTTAATCTAGTTTTGATATTATTAATTTTTAGGAGAGCATTGACTATACATACATATGTTGTAATGAATGAATTCTCTGTTGCCCTACAGCTTAATTTCACGTGATTAACGTCATATTTCGCCCAAGTTTTACTTTTTTTTATTCTCTCTATTTTATTATTTTAAAACAATTATATCTGAATTTTATGATGCTGATCATAAAAAAATCCAATAAAATTCTTGAGTGCATTCATTTCGCTTGTCCGGAGCTAGAACATATCTCAAAAGTGTTTGATTTTTCACGAGAATCTTTAGCGTGGATTGGTCGTGACATTTCCGTTCGTGCAGTTCACAATGACGATATATGGCACTTCTCTGAATAATTGGAGTCTATTTATATAAGCGTGTACATTTATTCTGATAAAATACCGGTTTACCAGTTCATGAGTCATTTATATGCGATTCCCTCTCGGATTGAATTAATAAATAAATTCATCACACGTTTGGGCTTGTTGCAGATATACGATGATGCAGTGTGTTGTAAATTATTTAAAACAAAGTTCTTTATACATAATTAAAAATTTTATTATATTTGTGATGAGCTTTGTTTGCTTATTTTCAATTTAATGTTTCCGGTGCAAATGTGCAAAATTAAACCATAAAATATAGATTACAAAATAAATTTTTTACTTAACCTGCTGAAATAAAAAATCAGTTTTTGTTTTATTAAGAAAATGTCAAAGAACGACTACAATTTTGATTGAATTATCACCACCGCATTTATAAAACACTGTTTTTTATCTTCAGTTCTTGTAAATTAGAGCATAAGATTGACGATAGTGTAGGGAACTTTATAAAAATACTAGCCGTATGTTGAACCAACTGTTGGACATACACGACTCGTTGGGACTAGTAGTTACGTTTCGAGTTTTGGACAATAGATGGCCTATTAATGAATTCAGCTTCAGATTACTTCTTACACAGTTTTTCGCATCTTTTAGGAACATGTTAACAGTTTTTCATAAGATACCTTTTGTGCTTCTATAAATTCTGATTAGTTAAGTTTTTCCTTACCTTTATATTTTGACAGTTATTATATTATTATTGTAAGTTCTGGTGGATATTTGAAGTCAGGTATTATATTGTTCCCAACATTTTGGAGCTTTCGCAGACGAAAAATTATAAATACCCTTAATTTTGAAAAGCATGATATAAATATACCTATACATATTTACTTATGCAATAATAATTATGCATATTTAACTTTTCAAACATTAACCTAGATAAATAATGTACTTATCTAACACCTATCATCAAGAGTTGCATATAACATCAAATTTAGTTAGTAGGAAACTGAGCGGGAATAACATAATGCGAGTACTAGAATTGCGTTCGGTGAGTAGTGACGGCTTTACCCGAAACTTCGCGATATTTGTCATTTTTAAATTGAATTATTCCAGTTTATATCTAAATTCACAAACTTAAAGAAAGTAAAAAATATTTTTTTGTGTAAAACTTTAAAAAAAGTGGTACATATTTAAGTTTTACATTTCTCATTTCTTCTGATTTAACAATTTTATATTTGTGTAGAAAAATGTTTTTTTTTTTTTGTGTAGGTGTGAATATGATGAAGTGTCTGTATTACGCTGCCTGCATTAAGTAATGTCGATTATTAAAAATGTGATAAACAAAACTTGATTTTAAAAAAAATATAATAAAGTTTGGTTTTAGTAAAAACTTTTATTGTATTTATGGTTGCAAAATCGGACAAAGGTAACAGAACTGTTATACTTAAAACTGAATACTACTCTAAATTATCACATCTTTTATCAGATACTAATACCTACCTTAAACTGAAGAAGGTTCCCACCCCCATAATTCAAAAGAATATTAATAATTATATCGAAAAATTACATTTTATAAATTTTATAAGTAAAGATCAATTTAAGTCCTTGAAAAATTTACACTCACAAGCCCCGAGAATGTATGGTTTACCAAAGATTCACAAAAGTAATTTACTGCTGAGACCCATAGTAAGTGCGATTGATTCTCCCACCTATTCCTTGTCCAAGTATTTTACAAAAGTCCTCAATTGTCTTAAGGAGAACTTTAGATATACTGTTAAGAACTCTTTCGACTTTGTGAGCAGGGTTGGGGTCACAGTACCTGAAAACTATTGTTTTGTGTCTTGATGTTTCTTCTTTTTTACAAACATTCCGAAAGATATGTTGTTACAAGAAATTAGAAATGGCTGGGACACACTTAAATCGCACACTGACATAAGTCTTGACATATTCCTTGAAGGCATTGAACCAATATTTAATTCAACTTATTTTAGACATGACAATAATTTCTATAAGCAAACATTTAGTGCGCCTATGGGTGACCCTCTTAGCCCTATTTTAGCTGAAATAGTAATGAACAGAATCTTCAATCTAGTACTAAGTGAGATGGACCCATCCTCTATTTTCATTGCCATACACTGGGTGAGTGTTTTATCTTGAGACAACGGAATATCTCTAAAACACTGCATCAAATCAAAAAAAAATCTTAATAAGATTTGTTATAATGTAGGGGGCTCACTGAATGGTGCCGAACTCGATTCCCACCTCACCCCCCAGAGTGGGAGGGAGGACAACTTTGAAATCTTAAATGGGAACCCCCAACTTGTATTGCAGATTGGAATGCTATTCAACGATACAAAACCGTACTTTATTCAGTACTTGACAAGCTGTGAATACTTACACATTGTCTGATCCCCATTTAGATCATTAATTATTAATCCAATACAAATTAATTGGTGTTGAATATTTGAACAGTAATGTAGGCTATGGAGGGTATGATAAAGTAAAGTTCTTCGTTGTTGAATGGCTTTTTGAAATGTTATTTAATGTTAAAATAAAAAAAAAACACAAAATCATGTTTGCTTGCTTCTCTTTTTTTGTGTATTTTTGTGCTTGCTTACTTTTTTTTTGTAGACGTTCACAATCATGTTTCTTGCGATTACAGCGCACTCTGTTACGAATCGAAAAAAAAGTTTCAAACAAAAACTACATACTTGATGGCGTAGAATCCGAATCTGCAATACAAAATGGGGGTTCCCATTTAAGATTTCGCCACCATTCAGTGAGTCCCCTGCATTATAAGAAATCTTATTAAGATCTTTTTTTTTGATTTGATGCAGTGTTTTAGAGATATTGCGTTGTCTCAAGATAAAAAACTCACTCTGTATCTGGATAACTCCTTTTTTATTGTTCCATCTCAGGACATAGAACAACTTGTGATCAAAATAAAATAAAATAAAAGAGAAAATAATAATACCTTACCATTCCTGGATGTCCTTGTGATCAATTCTGGGGGTAAGATATTGACTGATCTTTATTCAAAACCAACTAACTCTAATCGTATCTTAAATTTTAATTCTAATCATCCCCTCCACCACAAGATTAATGTCATCAATAATCAAAAACATCGTATATTGTCACTTTCTAATATTGAATTCCACAAAAAGAATTTACAAACACTTAAAGATAGGTTAAGATTTAATAACTATCTTCTTCATTTTATTAATAAAATATTATACAATGACAAAAGACCTACTTCCAAAGTTGACAATAATAAAAACACGTTAAAATTAATATATGTGCCATTTCTCTCAACAGATTAAAAAGAATCCTTGAGTCTGAGAACATTTCCATTGTGCTCTATAATGATAATACGTTGGAGAGACTTAGACTTTTTGGTAGACTCAAAGATAGACTGGACATTCTGGAGAGGATAAATCTCGTGTATCAGTTGAATTGCCAAGATTGCAACATTTCTTACATTGGTCAAAGTTCACAACAATTAAAAAAGGTTACAATAACATAATTACGATGTCTCCACAGGCAACAGTCGCACTGGACTTTCCCATCATTCCTTGACTACTGATCAGTCTTTTTTCTACATTTTCTAAATCCTCGTATCCTGGATAATGAGGATAATTTGCAAAAACGACTTTTGTCTGAGGTTATTCACATTAAAACCACTTTGAACTGCAATTTTAAAACAGATATTAACAATTTTAGTAGTTCCTATAATATTTATTTTGACTAATGACAACGTCAATTAGTGTAGTTGTGTGTTTTTGGAAAGACTTGCCGTTTGTTGTTAGTTCACTTTTAAAATTTGTCTTTTAAATTAGTCTTTTATTTTAATTTTATAGTCTTGCTTACTTGTCCTTTGATGTTATTAATATTTTGCACACCACTGTATTCACTGTACTTTCGTCTCATGTGTGATTTGGCATATTTTGGCATTTGGTCACTCGTTCCCTTTCTGCCGTATGTTAAACTTCATAATTACGTCTATTCATTCATACTTATACTTTTAATTTAATTCACTTAGTAATGATTAGTATTGTCATAATAACAATTTCACTTTTATGGTTTTTACTTTTTTGGACGTTCTTATTAACAGATTCGACAGGTAATTGCTTTTGTAAATTTAAATTTTATAATAAAAACAATTTTTGGTTGTTCACTTGTCTTAATGTTTTAAAATTTTATAAAAATATTATTAAAATTTTAATATTGTAATCTGAAGAAGGCCGAAGTTTCGGTTGAAACGTCGCTTGGAGGATTATGAATTTATAAGATTAAAAATTATCCGCTCAAGATTGTCGTTTTTTTTTTCTAACAATTAAAATAGTTTTGTTGCATCGTAGATTGTCTGAGCAGATGCTACTTTTTCCTGGCATGTATTTTCCGATAGTATGGAAGATTTTAAAACCCTTTCGCCGTCTAGTTCTATATTTTCCTAAAGGCTGCCTAGTTTGTTCGCAATTTTGTCAACATTCAGAATAACTCCTAAGTACAGAGAGAAAAAAGAAATGTGTTAAGTCAACGTGAAATTGGGTTAATTCATGTTGGTTAGAAACTACATTTTAATCGATCATAATCAGAGATATCTTTAACATTACCTCCGTTTAGGCGGGTTGTATTTATAGGTTGACTAACCCAATTTATTGTCGTCTCTATAAAACAACTTTGAGTTGCCTTAAACACATTCTTTTTCTCAATATAGATATCTTAAAGTAGTTATTCAATTCAATTTACTTTATTGCTGAGCCAGTATATTTCACGAAAAATAAAAGATTTGTATTTATTAGGACTACGAAGTCAGTTTACATTAAACTTAACTTGTGGAGATTAAATTCCTTTAAAACGAAAATAGTAATTGGGGTTAATATCGGTTCTGTAGCCCGTTTTTTTAAATGGGTTTTGCAATCAGTTTTAAAAACTAGCTTTGCAACCGATTAATATCAGCTGTAAATATCGATATCTAAAATAATTTTTAAAAAAAGATTAAAATGAGTTTTTATATCTATTGTAAACAATATTTTTAAATACAAAAAATTCGGTTGCATCGTAAATTATGATCTTTTTAAATATGTTTTTTATTTGTTGTTAGTGCACACTAAAGCATAATACTACATATTACCATATTCATATATCTTTTATGCAATAATTTAAGGTGATGTATTTTCTGAAGCAGTATTAACAAACTACTAGGTAATCCATTTTGCAAATTGACTTAAACGAAATTAATAAAGTTAATCGGTTTCCAATACCTGACAATTTTGGCCGCACTATAGTATTTATCTGTCCCTATTTATCTATTAAAATACCTTCCTTCTCATTATTTTTTCCAATAAATTCTAATAAAAGTTTGGATGTTAATGATATAATATTTCCTAATCATTCATCACTAAATTTCTTTATTAAAATCTCTTTAGATTGACGTAAACAATATTTTTTGTTCATATATCTAATTTTAATTTTACAGAACTAAATAAATAAAGTGTGAAATAGATCCATTTTTTTTCCTGTTCTGATATCGACTGTGTAATACCTAATGCATTCTTGGTTCTTGCGCAAGATATAATAAAAGTAATTGGTTCCTATGAATGATACAGAAGCATGCGTGTTCGCATACATTGTATGTCCAATGACCACAATCTTGTGTGCCTTGAACTTAGCAAGAAATGACCTTCGACATATATAAATTGCATTCTCGTTCCTGTTTTAAAATTATGTCAGTTTGAACAAACAACCGAGTAGTATTTGTCAAGTAATACTTTAATTGATTACGCATTAATTTTTTTTACATGTACTCAGTCAGCACTACAGAACAAAATGTTTATCTTTCTATACTTTTTGACATACTTACATGCGCGGATTTACCAATGGGTACTGATTTATAATGAGATGTTAGTTAATTTTTCATTATAATGTATGATTATTACGTATAAAATCCACCTTATGTTCAAGCAGCAGCGGTATTTTTAGTATTTGGCCTACTTTCGAAAGTTCTTTGATATAATAGCGTTGTTTTTACACATAATCAAAATAACCAGCCAATTTCTTAAATAATTACTAAAGTTCAAGGATTTTTACAACTATTAACAACGGGATAATTTATGCATATACATACATGCTGCGATTTGACATCTAAGTAGTATAAATAAAATAAATGAATGCTACTATTTCTATCTGTAAATGATTGGCAACATAGAATTTTGTTTCATTTAAACCCTGCCCTATTTAGCAAATTTCAATTCGGTTTCAAGTCAATAAACTTAAATTATGTCGCCTTGTTTTTCTTAATGAATTACATTAACGAAGGTGGTGTATTTCGATTAACAGAAGGCAGATAATTTAAATTTATGACTCCATTTCTTCCCAAGCAAAATAGAGCGCCCACAACGTCTATAAATTCTACAAACTTGGTTAATTGATTTTGCTATTTCCGGCTCTGTCATGTTTTAAAGCTTTTGATGCACCTCTTTACCCTATACCTTTAACATGACATACCTTCGGCAATAATTCTATTGATTTAGTTTAATTAAGTAGGTATATTTCTAGATAATTACAACTGTGTATATGTAACGTGAAAATTATATAAATAGTCCACACACTCAGAAAGAATCTGCATTGCGCTAACCAAAATTTGGTTAATTTAACAGTACTGTTTAGTTGTATATGGCGAACCAATCTTTTTTGTTGCAGGAACCAAAAAAAAAGTTAGGTATTTGTTGTTGGTACAAGAAATTTATATTGTTATGGTAACCCTAACAAGGGTTTAATCGGACCCTTTGAAACGTATCACATGAAAAATAATATTTTGTTAATACAACTCCCTCTTTACAGGATCAAAACGACTAGGTTGCGTGAACCAAACTTGACCGTATTTACAATAATTATTCGTTTACATAGTAGCAAGCAAATTTTTATTTATTTCAGAATACAGAATAGTTTTGTGGAAATAATTTAGTTATGATAACCAAAATTTTAGTCAAATTAACCAAATCTTATCAGTTAACTCAAAATTCAAGTATATATTATGCTTCAGCTTTCGAATATACCGTTTAAATCAATATTTAATTGAACGAACTGTAATCTTTATTCTTGTTTTAAGCAACGAACTATATAAATACTGGAACGCGCGCTCTGTACTTAAAAAACGGTTCGCTTGATAACTGACCGCCATCTTTGAATGTGGCAAAATTCCAACGACAGGATTGCATTTATACGAAATTTTGCTTTTCACATCTATTATTTCCTGTTTTTAGTAAGAAATAGCTCACAAGGCGTTCTCATATTTCTTATACTTAATGTTCTGCGAATAGTACTTCCAAATCATAATTAATGCATCATTTTCTATTGTTAGTTAGACGATTACAATAGGAAGATAAAGCCTGTTAAAACCATCAAGTTTGTATAATTTTCAATCTTATATCTGCCAAAAGAATTGGATTTAAGCTTAATTATTTTAAATGCATTAATTTTATGTAAATATTTATTGAAATGCCTCATTTTATCATTCAATAGTATTACTAAATTATGTGAAAAATGAAAGTATATGAACATACTAGTGATGTAACGAATGCGTGATTTTACATATTCGCGAATGCGAATACGAATATGTACACTAGACATATGCGAATACGAATATTCACTTTTTAATTTTACCACGCCATCTATTAGCTCTCAATTTGCAACTATACGGACACTTACACTAACCGCTTATGCGCACATGCAGAGAATTAAACTTCTTGATCACCGCAGCGAAACTAGCTAGGTACAACCGAATCGTTTCGACATTTTACGTCTTATTCTTGTCAATTCAAGTTTTGAGGTTATTGATGGTTGATTTTAATGTAAACTGCAAATTTGTGCTCAAAAGGTTGTTTCAGGTCCTCAATGAATTTAAATATTAGTTTTTTTTTTTCTAAAGTACCCATTTTAACAGGTAACTTTTTTATTCGCAATATTCGCATATTTATTGCGAATACTAGAACATAGCATACCAGAACTGCTAGCGCAAAGCTTGCAATTTGAATGGATGGATGTTTCCTTCCTCGAGATATGCAATAACGATATGTCTACAATGATTCTAATTCAAAACCTTAATATGTAAAAGATGACATTTACTCCTTTTGACAGTCTATACGTGAATTTGCCACATTAAAAAATGGCGGAAACCAGACCGTTTTTCAGTTACTGCGTGCAAGCGAAAGCGGGTTCCAGTGTTATATCTAGTTCGTTGGTTTTAACAAAGCTTATTTGAGTGAATAATATGGGGGGCATGCGGTATATATTGTAAACACATCAAGTGTTTTTCCCAAGTATTGGGTGTTGATCGCAAAGATTACTCCGCCACGGTGCTATAGTATGTGGTTAAGGAAGTCGTCCTTTCAACGATCACGGGCCCTATTAGATGTTTAACTGGTAAATATACCAGATTAACATTTTATATTTGTATTTGCCTTACTATTTGTGCTAAATATGTTTTGTTACTGGCATGAAATAGGGGAAGCCCCATCTATGGGACAATTCCTGTAATATATGTAAGTATTTAACGTATTTGCTATAGGAAAAAAACTGTTACAAAATAGATGTGCTACTATCGTACTGATATAGTTCAGTTTCCACAACGCAAAACGTAATTTGATTTAATGCTTCAGTTTTGTCTATCTAATCACATTTTTAATTGAATTGGAAAAAAAAAAAACGTGTTAGTTATTACTAGAAACCTTTATATTTAAACGGAACCATTTCATTCTTAACTAGTACAAGTCGAAACTTTGATTTACTAGACAGATTCAAGTTAAATTCTTTTTCACAGAACCTGAGAAAATGGTTTGGTTTAACTCAAATTTTGGTCATAATAACCGAAAAAATCAACAATATGGATGAACAAATAATGTAGTACGAACTAATTATATGTTTGCGTTCAGTACTGACCTAAGTTTATGCAGTTACCTTTACATTGAGTTGTCGTCATTTGACATCGAGATAAAATTGGCGAAGTATTTCTGACTTGCAGTTTGGCCAAAATATTTTTTCTTGGGAGCAATCTAGAAGGTTTGCCAGTCGTTGTGACAAATTCATTGACCAACCAGCTAAGTACTCGTACTACCTACGTACGTATATTAGTAATTCAGGGACGTATACATAATTAGATGCGAAGTACCGCGTAGTCTAACATATTGCATCATGAATAGAGGAATAGATCATGGAATGCACTGCTTTGCATACTACTTCGTGGGCTGGCTTAGTTTGAAAACGTATGGGACTGTTACACTTTCGTTGACTTTAAAGGGATTCCGGCATCTCCGATAACCCCTTTCCACACCGAGAAAAAAAGATGTGTTGATTCAACCAATAATTGATTGATTCAACAAATTTTTATATTTAAATATGCTCAAACTACCGGAATGTTTAAATCAACTGTTTTGAACCAATCTACAATTGTGGTTCATTCAATGATCTTAATGTTGAATTAAAATAAATGTTTGTTCAAATTGGCGGCACATGCACTCAGTTAACTAATTTTGTAGTTCCACTGACGGTTAAAGCAAATAATTGTTTAAATTAACATATATAATTCAACTAAAACATGCGTTTTCTTTCAATGACGTTACTGTTTTGCAATAAAATTTAAGGGTGCTGATTTAAACGAAAACTGGTTGAGTAAATGCAAAAAGTTCAAAATAATAATTTTTGTTGTGTCAACATTTTCATTTTTCTCAGTACAGTAGTTCCTGTTTCGTCTACGGTAACTTGGAAAGCACTAATCCCAATCGTTATGAAATTGGTATTTTTTTCAGAAGAGTTTTTTGAATAATGTGATAGGTGCATAAATTACGAATGAATATCTTTGAACAATTTTCGTTGCATTTTATACTAAAGTTAAATGAAGGGTGTCCCATGAGGATTTTTTCAAAATTTTAACGTAATCATATTACATCGGTTCATTTTTATTTTAACCAAAACTAATCACAGCATTTTGGCTATATTATTAGAGTTTGTTTATTTAAAACTAAATACTTCTAGCTATTCGTTCAAATATTTTGTTAAAATAAAAATAAATTTGTTAAATTAAACGACTGAGCTGCTTTCGTTCGTGGGAGTGATTATAATCATGATTCGCTAACTACTAATAAGCAAAGAGAATTTAAAAAATACATAAATTCTATTGGATAGCAAGCAATGGAGATTCTGAATCATTGCACGAACGAATGTAGCTTTTATGTGGTCATATGGTTAGTAGACATAGTTTAAAATGTATGCAAAACTACATATCTTGTTTGTTTATTTCTTATATACATACAAGTCCAACAGTGTTCTAATGCGAAATAAAGGACACTTACAAACAAAAGTACAGTGTAATTACAAATTAAATATGTAATAACTACTAAAACTTAAGCAACATAAGTTAAAGTTAAATTAGTAATTAGAATAGGATAAATACACTAAAATTAGGGCCCATATTAATTAATAGAGCTTTCTTAAAGGCCATTGGAAGTGGGAACGATATCTGGGTACAAAGAGGGTTTCTGTGGCACGCGTATGTAGGTCTTACAAAATACAATTTTGATAACAATGATGGAAAATCAACCCTAGCGCTGTAATGTTCTCTTCGTTTTTTAATAACAAAATATGCTGTTCAAGCAGCAAGTTGTAATCCTAACCTCTCTCGAGATAAACATTTTCTTTTTTATAAATATTTTAAATAGGTAAGTGTTAAGCGAATTCCAGACTAGCGATGCAAACATCAATTTACCAGTGCAAAATGGTATATATTCCATGGACGATTTGTGTGTGTGTTCAACAGTTAAGCTTGTTTTGTTTGAAATTTTAAGCTGTTGTTGTGTATATGTATATATGTATATGTAATGTACTACAATTGTAAACTTTTTGACCTGCCTAATATATTGTATTGTATGGACTAGGCCAACAAACATTATTATTAATAATGACGATTTTTTTGATCACTATGATTTTCATTTTGAATCTTTTTAGGTTATAAATCTTAACATTATACAGCATGCACACATTGGAGAAAAAAAAAAAATTCCAGTAAAGAAATAAGTATCTTTGAAAGAAATTATTTCACAAGAAAAAAGTTTATTTGAATTAAATATAATAACTTAAGGTTAGTGCTTTCTTTGAAGCGATAAAATAATTTTTATAAAATAATATCTTTTGTCCATATAAATTACCTTGATGGCAAAAAAATATTTGTTTGTATGTATGTGATTTTCAAATGCTATTTTCTAAGGGA
>RXPK01001421.1:0-72422 GCA_004143645.1 Protaetia brevitarsis
TTTTGTAACCCAAAACACTGCCGATAAAAATTGCAGCTGTTAATTACAGTATTTTGTATTTTTCTTATAATTTTCTTAGACCTAGTCTGCAAACTCTAGGTTTCATTATCGTTGAACTTTTTTATATATCCTTCAACATAACTTTTTGTATACGTAACTGTATTTGTATATTCAAAAAAAAATGAAACACGCACGTTTTAACGTTAATTTAGACTATAAAAGGTACACGCCCGAAAAATTAACGGTAAATAATAATATACACAGTGTATAATAAAGGAACGTACAATTTACTTGAAGGCCGAGAGCTTGTAAAACTTTAAAAGAAAAAAAGAAAGAGAATTGTCGTGCATCATAAATATGCAATGTATCAAAAATAACTCGTAAACATAACATGAATGTCAAGGTGAGAGCGGAAGAAAAATGTGTTTGAGTGTGATACCTTAATATTCGCTCCAGGAGACAGATTTAAGGTGAGATCCCGTGAGAAAATCGTTCAAATATGCTGACAGGCGTGCAAGACTTTTTTATATACGTATCCAGAAGTATAATGTTATGCGATGTAAATTACGATAGTAAAAAGGATCTTCACGCGTATTTGGTAAAAGTGTTGCAATAATTTTCCGATAGATCAATAGCGCCTGTTACATTACCAAAAATTCATTCCCTAGCAGTAATCGGTTTCCTTTATCATTACTATACAAAACATAAACTGCTTGAACGAAACACTATATGTGCGCACAGAACAGCATGCAAACAGCGCGTCTATGCAAATGTAAGAAACTATCCCAGTATCTACCAATATAATAAGACGGCTGTTACATCTTTATTTTACACCTATCGCTGATTCTACATTGAGCTACATGGGTAAACATAATTTCATCAGTGCAGTACATTATTGCAACGTAGAAATCCATGCAGGTTCGCGCGATCGTGAAACTGTTACCGTGTGCAATACAGAACCAGTTCTTGAAATTTATATTCATAATAATATTGTATGTAGCATATCAAGTACAAATTATACAATATCGTAAATCCAACAGCCCTGCCTACAGGTGTACGAATGTTTAATAAAGTGCAACGCACCGAATACAAAGCGGATAAAAGTTCGCGTACAATTAACCAATCAACTTTTAATTAGATTAAGTAACGACAAATGAAATTTACTAGTCCGTATCAACGCTAGCACTAATTGTAGTTTATGGACGACAGGATATGAACACAAGGGATTTTTATGTACCACTAACATTATGTAATAATATACTTTTGAAATTGAATATCTCAGGTTTACGTAAGCTGATGGAATAAGCGTACCCTGTCAATAAAAGCTCCAATTATATCATTTATTATAAAACATAACTTATTCTCCTTTAAATAAAGAAATAACTGGATTTTGTTCAACGAATAATATATAATAAGAATTAGTTACGATGACTATATGTTGTAATCACAATACGAAAAATAATTATCGAAACTTAAACATTCAAAGAATAAATAATGAAAAGAAGGAAATATAGTAAATTATATATTTATTATCTACCAAACAACTTCTAATTTACACACGCAGCAATGCAAATGACTAATAATATTCAATAGTGCATATGTACGTGTAACCTTATAAGTATATCTTCCTACATATTATTAAAGTATTCGTACTGCGTTTTTCTTTGCCCTCTGTTTATTCAAAACTCATTCATACTGCGTTCCTTTGATAGAGGGTTCTCTTTATAAGTACGCTTATGTACACTGCTCGAGAAAAGTAATGTCATCGTCTGTAGCGCAGTGACTATGCAAACTACTCATCATTGAGGTATCCACGTGTAACACATTTGGCAATTAAAAAAAATCGTGTGGATGACGACATTAATTTTGTTAGGCAGTGTACATATCAGTGGCGGCTGGTGCATACGTCACAGGCGGGGCCAATACAATGATTAAAGTTCGTGTGCTATCGTCCGAAATACGAACATGTTACGAACTTATACGAAGAAATTAGATCATTGTAATGATCCTTGTAAAACGTAAGCACCAGCTGCCGCTGGTACATACGTATTGTTGTCGATAGTATAGTTTAATGATATCCAACACATATTAACAAGCAAATTTAACGTTTTGGATGAGTAAAGAAATCTTATTAAAATTGTAATATAATTGGAACTGTTAAGCTTGCCTATGTTTCCTTTTCATAATGGTAATATAGTTTTAAATATAGGAATTTTTATGAAATATATAATGGATTTCGCTAATAATAAAATACCCTAAGTAATGGGCCTTATAGACGCGTGGCAATAATATGTTACTATGGAATATATGATGAATGTCACTAATAATAAATATGGCTATTATTTTGTGTACACACTGTTTGTAAATCCAGTATATATTGGATGTTAATTAATTTCCATCGTAGCCGTGATAAGTAAGACTATGCATATTCATCGTACGGTAACTGTATGATTTTAAGGTAGTTTCCTTGGTATCGATACTAGTTCAAAGGGGTGAAGACTTAATGTAGCTCGTATTAAATAAATGATTGGGGGTCTATTGAGACGAGGTGCTAGTTGATGAATATTTTCTTAAAAATTGTTTCACTTTTTCGTTAAGTCAAATTAATTAAATTATATTTCTGTAATATATTCGAAATGGAAAGGGACCTTCTTTGTGAATTATTATATTTACCATTGGGCTGAAAGTATAAAGAAGAAACGTGAAGAATTTTTATTATTAGAAGAAATTTGTTGAACTAACCTTTTCTCTTGTGCAATTGTATATATCTCTGCTGTTCTGAGTATCATGATATACCTCGCATGCTTGGAGGGAACTTACTATACCCTGATACCGGCGTGGTACCTATCTTTGATCTGGATCCTTTTCCTGTAATATGTTTGGTTTGTCACTGCGAGAAAATTCCATTCCAAAAAACTTTGAGGTGTGAACTACCTGATGTTGAAGGTATTTTTTATAAATTCTTGTGTAAATAACTATTTAGCATTTCGTAAACTTTGAGGTTATCTATATAATAAAGATGTACATCTATCTACATATATAAGAGCGGGTACTTTGAATATTGTTTCGATTTTAAATTGGAATTTAATAATCCAAAATATACTGGATAGTAATTGATATTTGACTTAAATATTGCAAATAAGTGTACTCACCTTGAGTAAGGGTCCTTATGCTGCTTAAATGTTTTTGATGTTTTATTGTACAATAAATTGTGCCCGTTACGGATATTTAGACTGTCTTTATTAATAAATGCTGGCAATACACCAAATGATTAAAATTAAACTATAAATTCAATATTAAACGAAGTAAAAATCTTATATTATATTTAAAAGACACATCACGTGCAGTCGTCTCGGCTAGAATAAAAGTTTATATTTGTTATTAACAGAAATATTAGCCGGGAAATCCTTTATAAAAAAGAAATCCCAATAATATATATGTATTGACAAATCCTTCATATCACGTAATGGACCACGATATTATTAAGAATTTGAAAATATAATTAGATTGCGATTTATTATAAAACCTCGAAAAAGTCCTTAATAAATGACGAAATATTACTGAAAAGGAGATTTCAAATAAATACCAACTGAAATTATCAATTTGGTTACTTGCGAGCTGGACGTCCAAATACCATTCATCAGGCTTACATATTTTTAAAGTCAAATATATCAAAAAAGCAAAATCCTTTCAAGCTGGGTGAAATCAAAGACTTACATAGAATCCACTTATTAAACCAACAAGACCACCATTCCCTTGGACAGATACAGGATGGTGTTGTGGAAGAAATTGGGGTCTCAGCTCCGTAGTTCTATGCAAGAGTAATTAAACCACAAAATGCATATAGTTAATAGTAGTATGGTGGCCAAAAGTACACCAAGAGAAGACGGTCAAAACTCTAAGTGGTCTGGTTTCTCTGTGCCGCAAGTGCAATATGAACGATACCTACTGTCCCACTGGAAGAAATATATATACACTGTCTTTATTAATAAAAGCTGGCAATGCATTAAATGGTTAAAATTAAACTATAAATTAAAGTTTTATATTATACAAGTTATTGATTTAGAAGACGCATCACATGCAGCCTCCTCGGCTACCTAGTTACTACTCGTAAAATAATATAAATATAACTACTCATTGCTTGATAAGAGGGGAGGTTACTAATGGGCATGACCTGAAGTAGCAAATTCGAGACATATCAGGCATATTCTTAAGCTCATAGCCATCTAGTGAAGGGGGATTCTACTCTGAATGTTATCTAACAAAAGAATAGGTAGAATAGATTAAAGAATTATATTTGTTATTAACGGAAGCATTAGTTTGAGAGGAAGGACAAGTTGATGTGTTGAAAGAGGAAGGGCATTAAGCAAAAGTCAAAAAAGAAAATTATGGAACTCAACCGTCATGGTGAAGTGAAATACATCACTACAGAAAGACAACGTCGTCGCATTTTGCGTTTAGCATCGAATTCTACCTTGACAGTTAGAACAAATTGCAAGACAAGCTCAAACTACCTGCAGTATCTGGTCTGTACGACGAGTAATTAAAGCTTGCCCTAACATTCGGCGATTAAAAATAAAGGTGAACCTTACTTACCCAGACACAAAGAAGAAAATCTAAATTTTGCAAGACAGCACATGGGGTGGACCAATGAATAGCAGGAAGTGATCTTCACCTAAGAAAAAAAAATCAATTTAGACAGTTCCAGACGGGTATCGCTACTACCATCATGATTTAAGAAAAGAGGAACTTATTTTGTCTCGGTGACATAGCACTGTAAGTTCGATTATGGTATGGTGTCGGTAAAGAGCTGAAAAATACGTTGAAATATTAAGCAATAAAAAAAATAGAATAACAGAGGTGGTAGGACATCAAAATAGGATATTACAAGAAGATAATTGCCTATTCACAGGGCGCGTCTCATTAAACATTGGTTCCAGACCATTAACATTAAAGTTCATGACTGGCCAGCACTATCACCTGCTTTGAATTTAATTGAAAACGTTTAGGGATGGCTCGCAAGACAAGTATACAGAAATAGACGTCAGTTTGTTAGTGCAGAACAGCTATTCAACGCGATAAGGGCTATGTGGGAGGAAATTCCTTAAACTTACATTCTACGATTATACGCATCAACCACAAGGCCAGTTTTTGAAGTTATAAGAAACAATGGCGGCCGTAGGCACTATTGAAGTCACTTGTTTTCCTCTGTGAGGCTAAACAGATGTCCTAGTTACAATTGCACATTTCAAATAATTGTTAATTTAATATTTCCATAGCAACAAAAAATAATAAAACAATTTACTATGTTATTACCTCTGTCCTACTATTGTCAAATAACCTATAAACTGGCATTCGGATTAAAATATTTTTATTAAACTCTCGTGAGGTTAATCTGTATATGCAGATATTTGGTAGGTACCTAGCTTTAGTTCCTTTTCCAGAGTTGCTATTATATTTATTTGCACGTAAACTAAATACGTAATTTAAAGTACGGAAAATGTTCTCAGCAACACCAAGAAAAAATAGAAAAGCGTTGGATAAAATAAAAAGGATATACCTTACCACGTTGAAAATGCAATTCACTTGAAATAAAGCTCACGTTAAATGTATAAACAAAAACCAATAAACCGCCTTTTCAATACCAAATACGCCCTCCGTTCAATCATAAATATCTATGGAGATCCATTATTCCATTGTATCGGAGATAACCCGGAAGTTGAGGCGTTTTTATTCGGCCGCGCCCCTAAACCGATACTAGCACAAACCCGACTAGGCATTTATCACCTCCCGGGCATAGTGACTGCATAAGGAACACAATCATAATTAATTACATGGTTGCATATAGTAGCAGAATGCGTCGAAACTCTCACGTCAAGTATTCCAAATATGCGAAAATATCGGCATCAGTTAAGTGTGCAACATGTATATGCATAAGTGCAAGAAGTACTGAAGGTTCAGTGTTTCATTAACTGTCCCCGCACTGTAATGGCACAGAGGTGCGTGTGATTTATTTATGGATGCGCCAGAAGCGGCACAATTCTCTCTATTCTGAGAAACTCGCCAAGCTTGTTAAGTCAATCTGTTTGCACACCATTAGAACACCGGTGCAAAGCGGTTAACGTGATTACTCTTTTAATATATCAGTGTCATTGTGACGTGCAATACTTGTTTGAAAATCGCTAATTGATTATATATTCAAATTAAACCAAAGTGTTAGATAGGATGGATCAGCAATAAGATATCTTCAATAGCAAAAACGTCATACATATGCACTTTTTTCAGATTATCCGTAGACAATCTACATATTTTTGCAAAGATTAACAAGGGCGTCTTAAAAGTAACTTATATATGTGTGGATTTCTGAAGAAATAGTTACGTATCCAATTAACCATCAATCAACCATTAAGTCATATATCACACTTAATATAAAACGCCAAAATAGAGGAACACTACAATAAATTCAGTTTAAGTAAATATAACCCATACTAGCGAGTAACTGCTCCATAAAATAATTATCCTGTTCAGTATCAACAATGTAAAGAAAATAAAGCTGATACAAGTGCAACTTCACAAAAGAATTGCAACAAAAAATGGATGATTGACAATCAAATAAAAAATCAACCATTGAAACCGCATATTATACCTAATTTCCGAATCAAGGATCAATTTACATGTTGTATGCTGTCAAGCGAAAACCAAATTATCATGTAGGCATGTCATTTCGCTTGTACTAAAGATATTATCAGAATAAGTGCTAATCGTTGTATAGAATTCAAATAAGAATACGAGATAGCTTTCTAGATAATGTACAACTGTTAACGAGGCCAAAAAAATAGTTTTTTTCTTCTTATTATTTGATTGGATTTAATAACAGTTTTGTACTATAGTAACCTTGCATACTAACGGTTTGAATATTTTAAAATATTTTGGCATAGTACTTGAAAGAACTTAAAATTTAATTCCTCTTTATTAAATAGAATCACCTTAAACTTATTATTATCGATTTATGTGTTTTATATATAGTTGGTGACGAATTAATTACATACTTTATCGCAACTTAATTATACAGTGGAAATAGTTGATCTCTTGAAAATAATCATATTTTGTTAATTCTCCCTATGTTTTCTATTTAACAAGTGAAGCATGCGGTTTGTTTCAGGCTATAGTGTGGACGTTCTCATTTAAACACGGTAGGCGGTATGCAAGAAAACCGCACTATATCTTAAAAGAGACTATATACATACGGTGTTGGCAAACGTACAAACGTGGCACTAAAAAAAAAAGCCTTGCTGGTACATATTTTGTACTTTCGCTGTCAGCACTGATATACTGCCAAAAATTACAGATTATCTTCTTAATAACCTAATAATCGTTTTGCCATATTTCCTTAGTTTGGTTTCTTAACGTGGTTTAATTTGGTTATCTTATTTTTTCAATGAATATTTTAAGAGATACAACAATTTTCACTTAATCTGAGGAATTTTCGCACCATGAATCAAGTTAATTTACGTGGATAAACACCTGTAACAAATTCAATAAACGTCGTCACACTTATTGGAAATTATTTTCAATGCCTAACTACCTTTTTTCAGTGCCGATATAAATTTCAATATATATTACAATACTCAAAAGCGATTCCATTTTATTGAACAACTGCAAATAACGTTTGAGCCATTAGATGCCATCATTGTCAAGACACCTAAATAAATTTTTAACAAACGAAAGCTGTAAAAGAAACGATAAATCTTAGTTTTGACAGGTGGTTAATGTCTCATTTTAATATACACAAATAAATTATATTTTAAATGTTCTGAGTAAGAAGTTACTTACACAAAAAGAAAACATTAAATTGTGTTATTCTAGAACTCAACGATCGAGTTGAAATTAGAATTAGGTTAGTTTCTTCAAAACCTTCATTAAGTCTTAGTCTGAAATATCTTTTTATAAAATATATATGTATATTTATAACATCCATTTATTTTCAAAAGAAGTAATTGTGTGGCTTTATTTCGTGAAATGTCCATCGTATCTCCTGACCAATTTATTGTTCCTTAAAGTTAACCCATTACATTGAACTTCAAATAGATAACATTCCCTTTTGCACACCTTATAATTATGGCCTTTTAACAATATATTGAACAACTGATTAATGGAAGATTAATGGAATCCCACTATGATGCTGTAATAATAAAAAGTAGTTTTGAATTAGCAGGGAAGCTGGCAATCACTAAACTTGTATCGTGTATGCAGTTTGATACTAAAACAGCGATAATAAAATTGACATGTCCAGAGAATCAATAACCAATTAATACTTATATTACTCTACCAATTGAAATTCAAATCTGATTTAAAAATATTTCCGTAAAAATATTGGAAGTGCTTTCTAGTGATATGGAGTTATACACGGCGATTTATTTTTGACCGTTGCCGTGGAAATCTAGCTTATTATTGATCATAGAAGGTAGATTTCTTCATGATACAACTGTAGACATTTTATACTTGTTATTATTGTAAAGAGTGTTACAATGGGAACGAAAAATCCTAAAATAAAGCATGTTTTTCTGTAGCATAATATTGAAATATTTTTTTGTCATAATGATATTCGAAAATTATGTTTGGAGCAACATATTTTGTGAACAGCTGCCACAACTTTGGTGGCAACCGCGTACCTTCTGTAAAAATTTTCAATAATCCTTCCGCATAAATTTGGCGGTATTACATTGACACAACGCTCAATTTTTGCCTTCAAAACTTGAGTAATCGCGGGGTGTTGGTATAAATTTGAGACTTTAGAAAGTCCGAATAGGAAAACTCCATTGACGTTAAATCGAAAAATGTTGGCTAAAGCTACTGAAAATAAATATCTTGAAGAACAGTATCTTCTAAGTGAGGCACAAAGAACTAACGTGTCATGTCGCGTTCACCATTCACCGTTATTGTAATATCTGCCTAGTTTTCGAAAAACATATGGTCCAGTGATTTTTTCTAGTCAAAAATGCAAACAGTAACAGCCTAGGGATACATTTGTCTGTCATAAATTGACTTTTCTAAACCCAAAACATTAAATTGTCAATATGAAAATCGGCTTCACTGCTGAAGATAATTTAATCCACAGAATCGGCATTTACTTGTTTTTATTTAGTGATTCATTTGGTGAAATCTCCTCTGCGCACGGTCTGTTGGCAGAACTTGATCAAATTGGTCTTTGTATACATGGAGATGCAAATCTTTAGTGAGAATGCGGTTAATGGTGACAATTGACGCGAGCAATTCTTGCGTACGATGATAAACTACCTAATGGGCTTGTGACCACGCTTTTACACGCTTTTGACGCGAGCAATTCTTGCGTACGATGATAAACTACCTAATGGGCTTGTGACCACGCTTTTACAAACTGCCGTGATGCTTTGTTTTGTGCAAACAATCCCAGCTCATACTGCCTTTCACACCAATAACTGAGTCAGTACTTTCACATTTTGAGATTATTCTTTTCACAATTCAGGAGCATTATTTTTATCGAAAATTGGAAGAACTTTACAAGACGTAGCAATCAAAGTTTCATCATTTCGATGGCATTGTTTAGAAACAAAGATACGTTGGTGTATCGTGTAACGTTCCCCGCTAAATTATGGCAACCAAAATGGCATACAATTGAAATAATAATATTAATAAATCGTGTTTACTGTAATGCCAATTACAAAAATATATAATATTAATTTAATAATATTATAGGAATCATAAAAAGTGATGGACGCTACAAACAATCTTAGGCTGACATTCATTTCAAAACTGCGTTGTTAGTGTAATATCCTTTATTTTGGTTCGATAGATAACAAATACTTTCATATCTAACTAATGACTGTAAATCGCTCTAGAGATTCTGTATTGTATTTTAAAATACATATTGGATGGAATGATTTACATTCATTATTTATTTATACTTTTACCTATCTATCTGGACAATATAGAAAACTTTCATATCTGCTTTGTTCATGCTTTTCGTTAGTGTACGACACTTGTCTGCTGCCAAGGAAATATTTGATAGCAGATATTATCAATAACTTTTGCCGACAAAATCTAAAATCAGAAATCAGCGGCGGCATATCTTGGCCGGTATAATAATAACTTTTATTTAAAACTCCAATTATCTTTTTTAATTCACAACCTCTGAAATAAATTAATGAAGAAAATTACCTTTCCCAACTTTCAACTGCCAGAAAACTGCTTACTACGTATTATTCCTTCAAACGCATTTAGATGAATGCGTAAGCTTGTGAGGCTAATGCGTATACTACAGGGAAACGGTTTAACGACCACTTATCTCGAGATCATTTAATTAATTCTTTTTATAGAATAATTGCCTATCATTAAAGAAGCATATTAGCATGACATAACCAAATACATCAAAAAGATGAACGTTACGTTCCATTACTTACCGTTTGTTCAGGTCTCTCGAAAAATCGTACGCCAGTTTATTCTTCTGTACTAATGCACTTTGCGTGTTTAATTCACTAATACCACGTATAGAGTCTTGAATCCATGTTGGAATTGGCGGGATCATCTTTCTTATAATTATGCAGTCGAGGAGTTGACGCCAGTTTGCTCGCACCATGATTTTTTTGCATTCTACTCTTAATTACTGCCTTGAGTGTTACCGCATATTAATTGCGACAGGTCGAGAAAATAAACAGCGCTAAATAATAAGACATAATTACAGGGTACAGCCGCTGATAGCGCCGGTGAAATGTCTTTTCACCTTTTCGTAACTAAAACCAAATAGATACTTTTCAAAGACTAGTTATTTATAGTCTCTCCATAGATATAACAATTATGTGTTACGGGGTTCGTTCACTTTTTTTTACAAAGAAAACAAAATAATAAAATACAATGAAATACAAATCCTAACATATAGGTTGACACCTTTTACGATCACAATTGGTGTTCGCTCTTAATCTCTACACTTAACTAGTAATCTAAATTTACTATTATGATAGCATTTAAGAAATATAAAATCGAATCGTAATATAGGTTAGTAATTTCAGCTTGGCGGTCTTTACGACGTGATAGGATTTAAAGGTAAATTCAATTTAAATATAGTACAAGAAAAGAAAAATAAAATAGTAAAAACTTAGCTGGTAACTTTGGCGTGTTGTGGTGTGTGTCCGGGAAGGTATTTATCGCGTTACGCTGGTGTCGTAGGCGTGGTCCAATTTGCTCCCCTGTACGCGTATTCAACGATAAGCGGTCTCCCAAATTAGGTACTTCTTTCACCCTAAGTTCAAACCAAAACAAAATAGGTCCTAAAGGACGGGACCGGATTACCAAAACTAATAAAGTTAACAACCGAAAGTAAAGTTAGCTTACCAGTGACCTAAAGATGACGCCACTACTGCTTGTAAACCCCTTTTCAGGAAAATATCGATGCAACGAACACTTCTCCTGGCAGCCCCAGGTAAAACAGAAAATGCACTCGATATTTGATGTTCCTCACGTGACAATATCCCACAACAAACGTGGTAACTAATAAAACTTTCACGGAGCGAACTGACAGAGCGTGTGATGTGTTTAAGAAGCCTGTGTGCGTCTCTTCGCTTAGCGAAAGAACGGAACCGGGAAATGCGTAACGTTAATCAAATCAGTCACTGACAAACTAACAATGCGGAGTAATTCACGCAAAAGAAAAGTTTTAATGAACGAAACTTGAACTAATAATTGAACAATGAAAGCTGTTTTAACGACAATGAATTACCAATAATTTGAAAATGAATAACGAAAAATGGGACATTACTTTTGACTATCAAGACTAGAGATGCGTTGGGACCAGCAAGAAGTACGAAATTTAGCTGCTAGATGGCGTTACAGGGTCTAATTCTTAATTTAATTAAACAATAATCTTTAACTAAAATCCATAAATGAAACGATCGCAATCCCACGGTAACACTCGAACGAACTTCAGAAAAGGAATGTTTACTCAATCCTTCGAGCATGGGTGGTATAAACACACATTAAACTTAACTTAAATACTATGTGATTAATGCATTGCTAATTGTACTTTATGGGCTAAAAGTATTCACCTTGTATATATGATAGCAATAATACTTTATTTTTATTTTTGAACAGGTGATAGGCCCAAGTACAGGAGAACATTCATACAAATCCCGTAAAAATAAGAATGAATGCAACTAAAAGAACACAACGAAAAACTACTTTCAAAATTAAAATTAACTAAATATAAAATAAATAAAGGAAATGAGAATTGCATAAACAAAGAAAATTAGGTAAATTTTTTTCGATTGTCTCTTATCGTTCCTTCTTTTTCCATTAAATTTCCCATTCTGAACGATTATTTACGCTGTTGTCTCTGTTTTATCTCATAATTATTATATACATTCAGGATTAACTACGGTATTTAAGTGCTTCGATGATTGCTTGCACTATCAACATCGTCTTCTATCGCATCACTACTTTCACATAGCGAAATATTACTACCTACGAATTCATCGTTTCGTGAATGTACATCGGTAGTCCAATGTTTTTGTTTCATAAATTTAAACATCTAGACTTTGTGACAACTGTCTTTTAGCTATATTTTTTTAACTAATACCTTCTTATATATGTTGATTTGTACAAGTACCTTTCGCTCAGAAAACAACATTCCTTGTGTGTTGGTAAATTGAGAAAGATTCAAACTTAATTGGTCTTATAAATAGGTAAATTGCCTCCCAAGCTTTTGTAATTCTAAGCTCCAACCATTATTGCTTTATTAGTTATTAGCCGGGACCCAATTTACACATGTATATCAGGTAGCTGAAAATTGTGGGAAGCAATTTAACCATTATTAATAGTTGCTCTTTATTTCGGGAGGCAATTTACCTGCACCCCATTCCTTACTACAATTAGAAGTATAGATCATATATACTTGTAATTGTATTAAGAAATGGAGTGCAGGTAAATTGCCCCCAGAAATAAAAAGCAACTATTAATAATGCTTCCCACAATTTTCAACTAAAATTTAAATGTTTACTGTAAAATAATGAAGTTTAAATTGTAAACGGTGAATTATATTTAAAAAAACATAATTATTCTCTACTTAAGAAAACTGCAATTTCTCCCAATCCGGCCCATTACCTCATTTGTATAAATTCTCAGTACCTGCCGCAGAAGGGGTGTCTTGCCACTTACGCGCCTCCCATTTCCGCGCCTTACGCACCTTATGGATGGGTGTGCACTCTGTATATTTTTTAGATTTTTATCAATCAGAACAAGAAAAGGCGTAATTGTGGTAGGTTGGAAAATCATCCGCAATATAAGAGCTTCGATTGCATTGACATAACAATTACAATTACAAATTTAGTGTTACCAATAGTGTTTTTGTATCTGTTCGAGTGTATTTCCAAATCTATTATTATGGCGTATAACTTATAGAAGGTGTTGACTTTTTAACTACATCAAAGGGATTGATTATTGATTGAATTAAATACAGTCGCGGACAAATGTTATAGGCACCCTAAATTTTGAGCGAATATCACAGTAAAAAATGAGAAAATAAAAACTTTTAGGTAATACAATATAAATATGTAGTATTTTAAGGGATCTTATTAATTTGTTGCATATTAGAGTGTTTTTAGTACAGCTATAATACTTTTTAGGTGGGAAGGGAAAAGTGACATCTCGAAAATATATAAAAAAAAATAATACATTTACAAAAGGTATCTATAAAGACTATTGTAACCATAAAGACGATTAAATAAACGTTGAAATAACTGTCACAAAAAAAAATGCAAGAAACATGAAACCCATTAGTTTTGTTAAAGGTGCCTATAACATTTGTCCGCGACTGTATAGGTTCTTTATACACGATTATATAGTTTAATGACATAAAGTCGGATATGGTCAATTGATAAATGCCTGTAATAATATGGACGCGAAAATGGGAAAATTCTTGATGAGCGCGGAAATGACAGGCGCAGAAATGGCATGCATCCGCAGAAGGTACTGGATAACTCGCGGTAATGCTCATTAGTCAAATCGTTATATCTATGAACAGACTATACACTGATGTTTTTTTTTTTCTAGTAAAGGTTAATTAATAGTATGTATCAAACGTTAGCAAAAAACTCTTGAACAAGAATTTCAACATCTGCGCAACAATAGCAAAGTGTTTAACATAATAAATTTAACGCTTTTTTTTTTGTTTCAGGTGCCATGGGATAATCGACATAATACCCAGTATTACCTTAAACGTAAGTTGTTTTTAGTTTACTAGTATTGTGCCACTGTGAATGGAGATGCCGGGTGCTCCACCTGACATAAAAAAAATACAACTTCTATTATAAATAGGTCTCAGCTAAACTTGCAAAAATGAAAGAAGCTTGTAAAATTAATGCTTTAAATCAAATAAACTACTAAATTGTTTTTGGTGAACCTTTAATTTGAAAACTACTCTTCATTTTTCTATAAAGAAACCATATGAACAATTAATGATCTAACAAGTAAGTCTAGAGAGAGTTATAGAATTCTTTTCTACACCTATAAGCATTGCGACGGGTTATAACATAATATATACTCTGACTGATTCTTACAATGTTCATTACTATGTTACAATATGGGACCACTGGTTTAAGAATTGACTAGCCGGCAATATGACTGAGAAGGAAGGGCGCATTATTTCATTACATTACATTAAAAAAGATAAGCATTCCCCTGGATCTATTAAGCATCCTGCTATGTTATCTTAAAGTTCATCAAACAAGCCGAGGTTCTTAAACAAGCTCAAGCCACATTGTTGAATTGAAGATTCTTTTCAGGTCAAGCTTTCCAAAGATTAAATACCTGATGCTTGCTTGTGACAGCAAGACAATGGCAGAAAATGTGCTCAAATGTCTCCTGTGTGTGTGATACTCGTAAATCTGCAGTGACCTGTACAGGCAGATACAATTACTTTAACACTGTAGCGGTCAAGTTTAAATAATTTTTTAGACTTAACATAATTAAATGAAATGCACTCCTTCGCATGTACCAAACCAAGCCAGTTATTCCAATATTGAACACACGCCTGTTTTGCTCAGAAATGGATGAGAATGCATCATTGCCAATCTTCAGAGTCAAGCAGCAGTTCGGACTACACTTGTTGTATTCCGGTACCTTAAGCCAAGGTCTTCTGCTGAGTTTAGATTGGCTCCCCATTCACTTTGAACCTTTAGAATACTGCTATTTCTATTTCCTGTGCTGAGAGAAACAAAAATGCAAGTTAATACAAAATTGGGTTGTATAAGCTCAATTTATTGTAATTTGTATACAATCCAACCTTGCGCTGACTTAAAATATTTTTTCTTAGTCTGAATGAGTCTTTTCAAAAAAAAAAAACAATTATCAGAGATTACGTTATCGATAGCACTTTTCTTTTTTAAATTTGTGTGTTTTACTACCTTACTTCTTCTTCTAACTTGATTAAATTAACAATTAGGTTTATATCGTATATTTATACGCGCATGCCCTTCTACTTTCTAAAAACCGCCTACAGATGGCCCTGCAATGATTAAACACAAAACAAAACAACCATTGTTTTTCTGCAAAGCACTTATTCTTGATAATAATATTCCTTTATACGCTGTTTTGTGTTTTTCTACGGTACTGATAATTGAAAATATATTGTACGGGGAGCAAAGCTTTTGAATCACGGCTAAGGTAATATTATTTATTGCATTAAGTATGTGAAAGTTAGGAAACTCTAATATGTGCATGAAATATTTTTTTTTATTATAAATCAACAGAAATAAATCAAATATTGCTTAAATATCTTAAATTAGCCCCAAAACGTAACGTGATTTGATTAAAGTTATTAAAACAATAACCTATTCGATTGTGTTTTACTGTATAATATGTACCATATTTAACAAATTAAATGCGAATTAAAACACCACAAATCTTCGATTATTTGTACAACCGAAACTCAAGTACTGTGTACCGATCAATGCACAATTTAGAATTGTTTGCAAATAATTTTTAATTACTATTTCAGTGTGCTGTAGTTTCGGTTGTATTAGTAATTGAGGATTTATGGAGCTTAGATTCGCGTTTAATTTGCTAAAGATGGCACAGCCGTGAAGCAATGTAAATTATCGACCTGAATGGAAAAAGCGGTGATATCTTTTATTAGAATTGGTATAAATGCACAGTTGTACGGAAAACGGTATACTTCTACACCCAAGATTCCTATTTTCTCACAGATATTTCTCTTTACCAACGATATTAAAAGCAGTCGACGGATTTTCACTTTGGATCGATAACTTTCATTGTATCATGCCTGTATCTTATATAAAAAAAAATGAGATGGTTTAGAACTACAATTTCTAATGTTTTTGCGAACTTTGCAATAGCCTTTGTTCTTTGCTGTTGGGTAACACCACAGATTACAGAAAACGTGCTTACACTTCCACGCACTGCCATCAGCCATCTGCACGCACTCTATCGAAAGAGTGTTAAACGATTCTCATATACATACTGCAGAAGTACATACAAAAGTCCACTGATGCATCGTACCAGAAGGTTTTATTGTCTGTTTTCAAATAGAGAACTCAGCTTTAGTATGGAATGATAACAAAATTGTATTATTGCATAACTAATAGATAAATGACGTGATCCTGAGCTTTTTTTTTTCAACATTTACTTTGTCTTAACGTTAAACATTTATTATTTAAACGTTTATCACTAAAATTCTTTAGTGAAATTTGTAGGAAATGTACGAAAAAGTTTTCAAGAATTTAAAACTGATATTTAATTACTAACAAAACAAGCATTGGCAAGAAGAAAGAGACTTTCATGTTCCTTAACATTCTATACAAAACACTGAGATATTATCTTAGTATTAGCCATGTATCTACCAATTAATCTTTTTTTGTATTAGGAACGCCATGCAGCCCGCACAGTAGGAGCAGGTCTGTAAAAATAAATCTTCGTTAAGGAAGTAGTTTTCACGGAAATGTACCCGCACAGCTTGATTCCGCAATACTTAATTCCATTAGTGGTACCTACAGGTGCGAAAAGGTCATTAATCATTTAAATGTAAACAGGATTCCGCTGACTTGAATTCATTTGCCTTTTTACTGTCACTGCCAGGTTGCTTTCACGTTTCGAATTCGCTACAATACGATTGTTATATTGTTCGAGTAAACAAGATTTCATTCGCGCAGCATAGAAGTTTATTTCTTAATTAGAACACTCATAATATGTACTTAAAAAATACGACGGGTGTATATATATGTTAATAATACCTTAGCGATATGTAATTAGCGTAATTTCCTTTGATTATACTGCTAGGAGTTAGCTAAGATAGAAGATAGAAGTACACACCTGGAATTATAATGTAACTTACACCCATATATTACGCTACATCCAAATTATCATAATTAGAAAGAATTCTTCCTGTGGTAGTTTTATTCATGCATCTGTATCATTCGAACAGAAGTTCAACTGTCCATTATATTCTAACGCTAAATCAAAATTTAACATAACTATTAACACGATGACAATGAAGAGGTGAATATGAATATCTCATGATGTTTTAGATTACTCTTTCGATACAAAAAAAAGTACTCTAGAAAAATTTGCGAAAGCAATCAAACCTTAAACTATATGATACAAATCTGATATTACTGAATCCCACGTGACTAACAACAAACTGATTTATGTAGTGGCAATCATTTAATGTAATCACAATCTAGATTAACACAGAAATCCTTGCTGGGTCACAATACTAGTAGATACAAGTCTGTTTTTCCACTATCTTTTAAAACACCTAACTTTTATGTTAAGTAGAGATTGTTTATATCAAAATTATTATACGGAACAACAACAGATGCTCAAATTTATAGTAGTAGGTAGAAAACAAGAACTCCGCTATGTTCCCATTATATTAATTATATAATAGTTCATATATCATTTTTTCATTACTTTTTCCATGTCATGCAGATATTAATTAATTCTTAGAAGTATATTTCGTTGGGCTTACAGTATGGATACGTATATTAACCCAACACCACATATGAATATCTGTGAGAACAAATCAAATTAGGCAAAATTTACACACATCCTCTGACGCAAAAATTCAAAACATCCTTTCCAGGAAGACAGCGTCTAATTCCAACTCACGTGTAATCAAAGTAAAATTGACCTCAAATAAAAAACGGTAATTAGGCACAAGAAGGATACAATAACTCTTGTGGATTGACAATAGCTTTAAAGATATATTCATTTTTAATTTATAACCCTAATACCTTACTCTTAATTGGCTGCTGGCAATTATAAATTAGAGGTAAACAAATTGTACGTTATTAATGCCAATCAGCCAAATGCGATTAATGAATTAATTATCATCCAACTAGATGCCTTTCGTTTGAATGTTTGACGGAAATTAACGGTTAATATTTATTGAATATGCCATTTAAGTAAGTAGTGTGACGCAGCGATGTTTCCACTGTTGAAAGGCTGTAATTATCATCTATCGGGCCACAAATAGGTACACACTTTTGCTGCTATTACGATAAATGTGATTAGAGTGTGTGCGAAAATGTTGATGATGCATGACAAACATGTCTCAATTTTCTAAATCACCTTCTTTATAATAATAGATTAAAATGGTGATATAAAAATTCTAAGAATGGAAGTAATTTCTTTAAGGAAGGACAAAGCATTGGGGAACAAGTGGAAACGCAAAAAATAAATTATAATATAATACTAGTAATTTAAGTCAAAAACAGCATTTGACTTAAATTACTAGTACGACCAGTGTTGGCTCGTACTACAAATTACTGATGGACTAGAGTTCCTCAGTTCCGAAAAATATTAAATAAATTTAAATAAATCTACTATATAAATACTACATATTACAATATAACATATATTGTGTTTCCATACCGCGAAGGTTTTAGAAACTGAAATTAGTTACCTTTTTGATGTGTTATATATCAGAATTAATGTTGACAATTTGATGTTCGTGATTTCGTATCTAGTAAGTGAATTCACCCTATGGAGATATTTTCTTGATTGTTTTGTTTTGATTTATTATGTTAATTTGTCAATTGAAAATGTCATGATGTAAAAGAATTTTGAATAAAATATTGATAATCCGAGCAACGTTTTGTATTACTGGAGCATAACAACATATCTGATTAATGATTAACTAGTAATGTGTAATCATGAACGCTTGTCCCTATTTGACATCATACCAGGGCTTTACCACCAAAAGAATCACAACGAGGGGCGATTCGATTGCGAGCCCGGTTAGTAAAAACTCCCTATGTAACATCATAAATAGGAAACGATGCGCGCCGATAATTGCCGAAAGGCCTTACAAAAATAAGTATGAGAATAGATTATAATCATGGAAGTTCATACGTTCAGCGGCCCACACTACAAGTATAGCTTTAATGCATTGTTAGCTGTAACAGCGCATGTTATTAACAGGACTAGAATTAAGATAGTTTGCTTTGTTATATCATGATCACGGTACCGACTGATAATATCAATAGTATAACCGGCCAACCTGAAAATTAAATTTAGAACTCCTTAGCTAGGTGAAAAGTTGAAAATTAAAAATCTTGAAAGGAAATATTTAGCGAAACGAAAAGCTAAGTTTTAAAAATTATTGTGATAACTCCAATGAGAATAATCGCGTTAAAACGATAGTTTTTCGACTATCACCAGGATAAAATAATCTTTAAGCAAGTACAATGAAATGAAGATTGATTTAATGTCTTAGTTTTCGAACATTTTATTTTTTAAGAAGACAAGAATTTGTTTGCAAAGAAAATATTCTTTTCCGTTAATCTCTAGTACACCCAATATTAATACTGACATGTACATCGTTCCTTAAGTGAGTGTGGTATTTGTTTAGTCATTTATTTTTTATTTACATTTGCAATTATTTACACCTGTTTAGTTATGTTAAAAGCTGAGAGCACCTCACGTACAGTTATCACGAACCGCCACTGAGTATGACATATTAATATTACATATTCACTGAATGTATAAGGAGAGAAATCTTATTTTGATTCGCCAATTTATCCAGAGGCAAAAAAACATAAAATGAATACAACAACGACATAATGTAAACGATATTTTATAGCAATAAATTTAGTGTTCTACAAATATTCAATTTCTAGCTCCAGGAGCTATGCAAACTCAAAGGTTAAAGTTTACAAAAAAATTCAAGATAATATACAATATGAAATAACCACAACTTTCACAAGCACTTCTTTGCTTGGATTTATGGGCAGGTAAAATAATTGCAAAGAAGCCTCCACCTTTTAAAAAATAATAGTATGCGACTTATTTTTCGCCAAAAAAAAATGCAGGAAAGATTTAGCTGATATTATCAACGAATTCTCTTAAGAAATACCTTAAATATTTTCTGCTTTCTACTACAATGAGAGTAAAGATATATTTTAATTTTAGGAACAACCTAGATGTTTAGATTGATATGCTCTATTGTAATTTTTGGATCTTTCCAAATTGAATTTTAATTAGTTTTGAAACATTCTCATATTTAGTGTCTTTTATAATTTTGAAAAGCTTTACTATTTTTTCTCTATTTTTAAGTTAAAATCATAGCTATCCCCCTTTTATGCCATAAAACTATGACTATTTCTAATCTTTAGTAAATCGTGTACCAGTTGGAATGTTAATATTCCAGAAGGTTCTGTACTAAACCATTTATCTTGTATTTGTAATTCACAATATAGGAGTAAGTGCCTATGACAGATGGTGGTGAATATCAGATATCTTTACCATCAGTATGACTGGATAAAATGACTGTGGTGTTTCTTAATCAACCACGTTTATAATCACAAAAATCTGACGAAAAGAGGAACACTGTTATTTGACGTAATATTTGTAACAAACTTTCTAATCTGTGAGGTAAAATGTGTATAATTGCAACTATGAGAAACTGCCCAATAGCAACTAGGTATAACGCGCAGGGCGTGGCAAAAACAACCACACTCGGAATGTTCAAAGAATAAATTATTAGGCCTCACTCTTTTGACGGGGATTAAATCTGGAATATGCCCAGGGATGACACAACAAATAAAACCACTTCGTGGAAGAACTTACTACACTATTGACAAAAACAGGAAAACAGGAGATTATCATTATCATACACTATCAAACAGCCATCAAAGTTCATACGTAGTCAGCTCCATGATAGCATGGGCGACTCTAGGGAAATTAAACGATGTAAGCAAAAGCGACAAGGTAACCAACCTTTTATCGGGCTCCAAAACACACAGAAGTGGAAGAAAAAAAATAACGGATAATCTTGCTAAAACAGGGTTCTTAGAAATCCAACCCTCTTAGGGAATAAGCAGAAATAGACCGAAGAGACTGGAAACTGAAGTAAACCAGAAAAAAATCCAACTATTAGGAGAATCTTCAGGAAAATGAAGCAAGCTAAAGCTCTTCTGGGAACTTATAACCAGAAACGATTTACAGAATACATCGACCTCAATACGAATAATATTCGTGTAATGACAGGTATCTGTTCAGACCATCGTACTCTAAAAGGACATCATAATATGCTTGAATTAGTAAAGGAATCTGAAGATAGATTTTGTGAGAAACTGGATTAAACACCCATCCATCTCCTCTCAAATTGCGCAGTATTGTGCAACTTTATTATTCTACGTTGCACATGGGAGAAAGTAAAATCGAAAAGGAAGATATACTTCTTGTCCTGCACTTTTTAAAAGGAGTAGGATTAGCCAGCTATAATACAGCAATTTCAGTTCGTAAAGTATCCCGAAATACAAATGTTTTGGGATGTTATTCATCTTCAAAGAGAAAAAACTCAGAAACATACATAATTCCAAGCATAAATAATTTAATAAATGCACAACATACAGTTCACTTAAATTGGGAAAAGCCACTAAGCGAAGATATTTTACATATTTAAGAAGAGACCTGAAGATGAGTGACTGCAAAAGATATTTTACGTATTCATTGCATTGTTAGTCGGCTAATTTTGAACAAGGTCACACTAGTGTATATCCCTTTTTAAAACAACATTAATAACATTAACATTAAATAAAACGCGACTTATATAAATTATCTCTACCAATAGATTTTGCGTTTCATTTTGCAATTGACGATATCATTGTGCAAAAGAAATTTGATCTAAAAGAGACTGAAAAATCGGAAATGATACTCCATCTGTATCATACAACATTTATATGCCTTATTCCGTAAATATTGTAGCTACATTACATTTGTAATAAAGAAGATAACAAAAGTCGTTACCTGTAAATGCTGAAATAGTTTGGAAAACTGCTTTTATTTCTAACGACAATCTGATGTTGACTTATAGACAAATAATATAGCAAATTATTTATATCTAACAAAAACAATTGCTCAATCAAGTCTGATAGGTGCAATAAATATTTGCTGTAATATTTATTTACGCAATCAATTACATGTGCACATTGCTATGCACGGCATCAAATCTCTCAAAGACTAGTTGAACTGACGTATGTACATACATATGTATGTTGATTTATGATATCAAATTAATGCTTACCAACATGCCATACGACCACATCTAGCAATTTTTCCCTATTAATAATATACAATTCTGCAATCGATTACACGGAAGTTAAAGCAATGTCATAAATTTTAAAAAGGCTTAACAAATAATATTACCACAAATTACCTTGTATCCTACCTTGTAGCTCAAATATGGCTAATCTTTTAAATAAATATAAAAAATTTTTAACATCTTTTTTATTGAGTAGAATATATATTTTATCAATAACGCTATTTGTAATGTACTCATTGTAAAAATAAGTAATCGTAACTGAAGAAGGGCGACAACAGTAATTCTATGGTTACTATTTAGGTTCAAATAGTAAGATAATGATAAAAGGAACTACTGTTATATTATCGAAGTAAGACTGCATTAATTAATGTAGAAGTTTTTATGAAATTTATTATACGCATACGAAATCATATATATGAAAAAAAACATTCAAATAACTTATTAAATAGGGAAGCAGCGCCGTTGCAACGCTCCAGCTTGGTTGTTTTATAAGGGTAAAACAGAAAATATCCAAATTCGTCGCTAATCCTTGGTACTTCGAGGGGTCAAGTAGGCGTAGAAAAAGCACTTGTAAATATGTTTCTTTTTTGCTATTTATTCAGAATTTCTACCTACAATCAGGGTTATTTTAAAACAAATTTAATTATATTAATTTTACCCACATTTTTTACCTACATAATTGTTGGGTAATTTTTTTCCAACGACAATTTTCCAGATATGTTCCTGTCCATGAGCCATTCTCCGTAATTCAAAGTACCAGAGCCCTATTCAACGCTCCATTCCAGAACTGATGAGCGATGCCTGCCGATTTCCTCCTTCCAAAGGTATCCTGGTCTCATACCAACCTAAAGATGAACGTATTATTTTAATTCTAATCCAAATTTTAATATACTTATAAGAAATCTTATTTTTATACGTTAAAGAAGATGTTTAGTTCGAAATTTTGTGTATAACTGCGCGCCAACCAGTTTGCGAACACTGGTGGAAAACTTATATAAGGTGGCAGCTCTAATTTTACTAGTTAATGAATATTCACGGCACAAAACGGATACCTAGTAATTTTTACTATCAAACGTTGCACATACTAATTTACCCGTCTTTTGGGCATAGAATTATACAGATGAATGTCTCGAAAACGCGGGAATTTTGAAAGTTAATTTTAAACGTATTTATTTTTATGTTGAATTTATATTGCAAAACTTGGAACTGTTATTTAATAAGCGAACTCATTTGACTTACCTGAGATATTTACTTTCTTATCTGCGTTGTTTTGCACGGCTATTTATTTAGAAATCGTACAAAGTCGAACATAATTTATGTAGTCTCATGCAAACTATTTTACTTAAACTAAGCACTTTAACTTTCAATATTAGACTAGAGGACATTCCAGCAACATCCTTCCACAGCGTCTCTCTCAAGTCGTCTTGGAAAATAAATGGGGGTATACTACACTGTCAAAAAAGTTGCAGTAAAATTACATGTAAAATCGTTGGTAACAAAGTTGCCTACAATTTTACAGGTAAATTTGCTTCATAAGGTAAAATTTCCACCATCTAGTAAATTTCACATGCTGATGTGTTTTTCAAAGACTGTACTGTAAAATTCGTACGTAATATTTATATGAACTCTATATTTTCCGAACACTGAAGTAATTTTCATATATATTTTTATAAAGAGAGCAAGCAACTTACCTAATTCTTTTATAGCACCTAATAGGTCATACTGAATCGCTCAACCCCAGGGATTCAGAATGAACACGCTTACGCGAAACCTACGATTGTTTGTGACGTGCATGATATCATTGAACCAATAATAAGTGCGACAAACGAATAGAATTACCTACGCGCACAGATAAATAATCCAATAACCAATCACATTGCGGCGTATGAATTTCGTATTTTCCATGATACCTATAGTTTTACCCGAAAATTCAAGTAAAAACAAATAAATATAGAAGATCCTCATTTTTTACAGGAAAATTAATAGTTCACTAGTAAAGTTGTTTTTAAAGTGCACTAAATCCCACAAAAATGTCAATTTTACACTTTAAGTACATTTTGAGAGTAAATACAAAATTGTACATGTTTTTTCCTGTATTTTCCTTTTTGAATGGTTCTGTTAACATCTTAAACACTTAATGAAGAATTTCTTTTTCCACGTAAATATCCTAGAAAAAACATGTAAAACAAAATTTACATGATTATCGTGGGTAAATTCACAAACGTTATTACATGAATATTCCCGGAATTACCATGCAAAATTACTGTAATGTTTACAGTGTATACTAACTAAACTGTATTATATATATTCTTCCATTTGGCCGCTGTGATTTTCATGGTATAAAAATAAAACGGACTAAAATTGGTCCTCCTTCAACATCTTAGATATACTTAATATTAAAAAATCAGAGCGACTAGTTTCCGGAATAGACTCCCATCCTCGGGCTAGAGATAATATAAGTTGCAAAGGAAAAGTCAGAAAATGTAAAACAAACTAAAACTGTATTAATACCATATGCTGTATAAAATGTAAATTATGTAGGAAAATTATACGGAATAATTAAACAATTAAGACACACATTCATGTTAAAATTGATAAAGATAAAACGTATATCATATTATTTATTGACAAAACTACAAGCCTGATAATACATTGTCAAAAATACTATATCACCTTTCCGTAATGTTTTTAATACCAGAGCGTCCTCTAACGTGTTGCAGTCAGAAATTCTCACCCGGCATGCCATCTGGCATTTGAGAGGGCATACTTATGATTAAAAAGTAAATAATATAGATGACACTAGGGTCGTTTAAAACTGTTGCCCCAACGTTTGACGCGAATGACAAAACGTCAAATATTATTGGGTAAATCTCTAAAATTTGTTGTCCTGAAAAATGCCAATCTAGTAATCTTTTATGGCCGGCCCGCTTAGGAGAAGGCTTAGTTCCTAGAATTTATATCGCTCCACCACGTCTTAAGGAAGCATGAAAGATCACGTCTAGAATACTCTGTAGACGCGGAGACCAGAGTAAAGATGTATCTGAACGTTTAAACAGGTATTCGGGTACAGTAGAACAAATATAAAAGGCAAAAAAAAATCAACAGTTACAAATATAATAAGTACATAAAGAAATCATTTACAAAATAATTAACTAACCGGACCCAACTTCACTTTATCTGTCTTAATTTGATTAAAGAAAGGTTTTTTTTTTACAGCAAAACGTATAATAAAATATAGCGCAATAAAATGTTCCGAAATGACAGTTAATATCAAATAATTTATCTAACAATTCTCGATATACACTTCAATTATCTCTTGAATATAGGTAAATTCCAATACTACCCTTATCCAAATAAGGAGCACGTAGTGTAAAATTTGCTCAACGAGAGCCCTCACACGAGGTTTTACTTATAATATAAATATAATATGTAACATTAAGCGAATTACAGTTAGTTCAAGGCGTTTCGTATCTTCTGCGTATATGCCTGGTGGCTAACATATTAATTGGCCATCTTATGAATGCGATGGTGCGATGTTTGAGTCATACTTAAATTCCGCACATCTGTACTTATAATACCTACTTTAACCTAATTAACTGAGACCAAGAATTAAAAATCATTTTAAAAATTAGGACATCCATTTGAATCCAACAAGATGTGAAGAGTGAAGAATAGAAGAGAGAAGCATATTTTCGGTTCAATAAGCTAATAGTTAAGGTCTCTTTTTCTTGTATACGGTTTCGTACGTTCCTAATTTGCTCTCCACTAGTTTCAGATTTTCTGTTTTATTACTGTCTTCGGTAACATTTAGGTATTGTACCACCATTCGAGGATTCCAATCGCATGTCTTCTCTCTCTAATGTAAATCTTATTATAACCAATGCACCTAATTTTCTAAATGGTCGATATGTCGCTACATGTTTAATGAATTGAAATTCTTTGATAAATTTCCCCTTGTTAAGAGGAATCCGATATCTTGCGTGTCTATTACTTATTACTCGACGTCAATCCTTGCTCTACTTAAAATATAATAGTTGATTGAATGTCACGTACTGCAATATGAGGGTGTGCGTTGCATTATAATATTAAAATAATAATTCCTATATGAGTGTGCATAATGTACTTATATATCTAACGATATTTATGTATAGCATTGAATTTGCCACAAATGTAAGTACAATAAATCTATTTGTCGATAGTAATATTACCTATGTAAGTATCACATACGCAAGGTTAATAATTTGCATAAGCACGCATAAACGGTTATGAAGAGTCATTGGAATAACATTTCAAAAACGTTAGCGCACAATATTTATATGATACTGAGAATATTTAGAATCGCGTGTAAGGGAAATATATTCTGTCCCAATAAAACACTCTTAAAATTATCATTTACATATAGTATTATATTGACATTTGAAACCTCTCATCTTAATTTGAATTAATCACATAAAGCACCTACGAAAATAGAATTATTACTACTTTGCGGAACCGTAAAGATACACGCAGATATGCACACGTGACTGGTTATGTTTAAAAGCCAAATACGAATCTGTGTTTAGCTCCCGGCGTTTACACAGTTTCCACAACTCTGTTAGGAAACTAGCCGCCCACGACGATCGCGTTCCACAGCACTCTTTTAGAAGCCAGTTCTGCTATTCTCTCTTGTAAACGGTTAATAATTTTCAAGTGAATCGGGGAAAAATGGCGTAACCATCGGTTGAAACACGGCATCGCTTTTATCAGGTTCACTGTGGCACGCTCCGCTGGTTATGTTGATTATAGGCATACAGATACACCACAGGTGTCTAATAGAAGGAAATTCTTAAAGAGAATAAAACTCTCGATACACAACAAAAACGAATAGAGAACGAATGGGCTACGACGCAAAACAATTAAACGAAACCGCAATCTCTCTGAAAATGTAACGTATAACTGCTAGATCTATAAAGTTGACTTTACAATGGAGGCTATAATTTCCTTTATATTTCTGGTAACACCACTCGGAAAGTATCAGTTTCGCAGCCGCGGATAACATTATGCACAATAATTGGTTGTAGAAATAGGCTCATATACAACAAAACTAAGAACATAAACAAACATATAATACAGCAGGTTGAACTTATATTTAACATCCCCAGCTGTTCGCGAAATAAGCCCGTAGCTTCTATGGAGAATAATAAAGATAATTGTTACTTGTGCATGAACCAAACAGAAGCTGTGCTAATTTCCATCAGCATATGATGCCGTAAAACTTATCTACACTAGAATTAATCATTTAATAATATGTTATGTATGTTGTTATCAAATTACCCTGCAAATTCTGAACTGGTCTCCAGAAGAGATTTTTGAAAAAAGTTATGCATGGATATTGGCAAGTCATAGAAGGTTATTTTGCTCTCTATCTCTCCATTGTTCTTAAAATATGCCCAAGCACATCTTTTTTAAATTTTCTTCTTTCTTCTTTTTGTTTCTCAAAAAATATTTACTTCTATTTGGAAAAGCAAGCCCTCCACCATCAGTTCGTAATGTCCAAAACAAAAATAATTTTGAAATATTTGCAATTTTTTATTTTATATTTTCCTGGGAGAGACATCATCAAAAAAATCACTACAAATGTGACTAATTATACCGCTTAACTCCTATAAGTTCGATTAAAAAGTAATGGGTGCAACATACTAAAAAATAAATATAGTGTAATTATGACCACTACAGTATGTCCGATATGTGTCTACTATGATTCATTCGTATCTATTATTATAAATAAAAAAAAAAAAAAGAAAAACGCCATATAATAGACAAACATATAACAATTGTAAAAGGTTTGTTAATACAAAATGCGAGAAATGTAGGGCAGAGCTATGTTTAAACAAAAACAATAGTTGTTTTAATAACTTTCATAATTATTCTTTTCCGTGATGCATAATTCCGCCATTTGGCTACAAACATTTTTTTTTTCTAATAAAAAATAAAAAAAACATCTATACTTATTTATCTGCGATGTTTCTATGAAACATAAAAATTATAGTAATAATAAAATAACAATAATAATCTTTATTCATCCCATAAAACATTCTTAGCAAATGTGTGAAATAGTCAGTTAGTGTATAATTACATAAAATAATAGAATCCAATAAAAGACAAAAGACTACAAACACTTATTACATAATTTATAATACTCATTTAAGGAGTATAAACACTCTTGGAGAAGGATGTTTGATTCTACGTTTAAAAGATCACTTACTATTTATGGATTTGATATCTTGGGTAGAGCGTTGAAAATTTTTAAACCCAAAATTCGTAGTGACTTTTCAACTAATTCAGAATCAAACTGTGATATATGAAAATCAGACTTCTATCTAGTATTATGACAGTGAACGTTACAAACAGGGTCTACATGCCTACTAACTATTGCTACCATATTTCGTGTGGCACGCTTCTGTACTACAAATACACGCATATAGTACATTAAAATGTACTATAGTATTTAAATTATGCACTTAGTGACACAATGAGTTAAGTTTAGTTATTAAATTATTACAGTGAGTGTTCCATGATAATATATCGTCAAGAGTTATTCCCAAAAACTCCAATTCTTGGACGCGTTCTATTATATTATTTTGTGAAAAACCATGACTATTAAATACTGGATTTATTACGTATATTATGAAAAATCATGTGTTTAGTTCTTCTACATTCACGAATAAAAAGAAAAACATTGAGAAAACCACTTGTGCATTTCTTTTAATAGTAAATTAGCATTATTCTCACTCACATTGACAACCGGATGAGACACGACTGAGCTACATTAAAATCTCTCAGATAGTGAGTTATATATATCGTTAATAAATATCAGAAACAAAACAGGTCCCAAAATACTGCCTTGAGGAACACCCTGATTAACCTGTACGCTCGTCGATTTCATAAAATTAACTTTACCACACACCTTAGGTTTAATATTAGTAAATTGAGATCTTCCTTTGATATAACTTTCAAACAATTTCGTGATAATTCCACGTATACCACAACACTCCAGTTTACCCAATTATGATCTACACAATCGAAGGCACGATAACAGGAAATTCCAATAGGAAATTTTTGGAATTCAAACCATTAATTATAACTTCTTAGAAGGGGTCTATTGCTGTTATCGTTAAATGATCGATCCGATAACCATGTTGATTTTTAGATAAAATATTATTTTTATTTAAGTACCCAAGTAGTTTGCTCAACATCGCGTACTCAAAAACTTTAGAAAAACTATTACTAGGAAATTGTTAGTGGAGATAATTACATATATTAGATTTGGATCCTTTTTTGTGTAAGGGTATTAACATAGACTCTAAGTTTTTTTTTTTTGAAACATAGCGTTTTCGAAAGATAAATTAATCAAATATATTATCGGTTCAATTATATCTAACTGTGATTTTTTTTTTAAATAAATCAGATGGTACACCATCCGGACGCGCAGTAGATTTACTTTTTATTTTCTTAAATAGTTCACGTACTTTATTTTCATCATACGGCAAAGCATACATAATAGGAAACACTTATATTGTCGTTTGTGAGCTAATTGTTTATAATAATTTGAGATATAATATTAGGTACAGATTCAACAAAGAAGTTATTAAATAATTCTAATTCCTTTATAATCATTTATTGTATTGCCATCTTCCTTTAATACTATATTTTTAGGTTCATGAGAAGTGCCTGAGAGTTTCATGTATAATATTCCAGGCAGTTTTAACAGAATTGCATTACCTCGAAAAATTTTAGTAGATCATGATATTTTTTCTCATTCGTAACAGATAACATAGATAGAGACCAATTTAAATTCCATGTCTAAAAAAACATGCCGACCGCATTGCTGTACCAATGTTTAGTTTAACCAAAAGAAAATCATCAACGAAAGACTATTTCGTTTTGCATTAAATTTCATACAATCATATTTATAACTTAGAAGCAACCGTCCTTCAAACATGTTTGTAATATTCTTTCGAGGAAATTGGGAAAGCTGTTAAATTTACACTCCCATAGCAGATTGTTTGTGTTACCCTTTTTCGATTTCCTCTAACAACTTTCATGTATGTGTTAAGATCCCGTGATGTACATCAACAGCTATTCCTAATTCCCATCGTAACAAGGAAGCAAAGATATTATTCATTTGAAGTGTTGTGTACAACGTTTATCCACAATTACCTCATGTGAAGAGATATTTTCCTCTCTGAGGTATATTATTGCTAAATCAGTAAGCAGTTTACACGTTACTTTCTCAACGACAATTTACAATTTTGCTTAATCGATAAACCATATAATACTAATCGACCGTATCATTATTTTGTAACCTAGTCTGCATGAAATATAATTAAATTCATAATTTAATACTGCAGCAAAACACATAAAAGTGGCCAGCATGACTCATTTTAATTTCAAGCAAGCCTCATTTCAGAAGTGATTAACTACAAGAATTTCACACCAAAACAATTTTCAGATCGATAAGCACTTGATAATCACATAAGTAGGTAGATATGTTTTTTGTAGTTCATTATCTTTTACAAGTTCGTTTACATGACATGGTTTTTAAACAATGGCTCTATTAATTCCCTTCCTACACTTTGTTATCCTCCTACAGATTTCTATTACTTAATTACTTCCTAATTTGCAGAAAACAAAAGCCAATTAGCGCTGTGACAGAATATAGAAAGATTCTTTTAACATTCGTATGCGGAACAAGACAACAAAGCAACAAGCAACGAATTGTGCTAGAGAATTTGGACGTTTGCTCTTGACCTACCTAGTAATGCTCTCAAAACTGAACTTTAATTATGACCAATACAACCTCAATTCCATGGATTTCTTACTAAAGGAAGCAGTCAATACAAATTGGTTATCCGAATGAAATTAATATTTAATAAACGAACTAAGGAAGTATACATGCATGCATCAGAAATAATGTGGTATCCCGCTGAGAAAATGAATTCTGTTAAAAGAAGTTATCATTTCAAGTATTAATTTATACGATATTAATTTCTTATAACGATATAATTGGTCTGGTTATACGCAGTGAAATACACAAACAGGTAAATTAATTTGTAATACCTGTCATTAGTTCATCAGAACATGGAGTGTGTTTTTTAATCGACCGTTTTAAAATTCCATATAAATCATAAGGAAAATATAAAATTAATTAATTATTTTCTTAATTTTATAATTTTAAAATTACCTATACAAATTTCATTTCAATTTAGAAAAGAAATTGCTGGATACATTCAATATTATTAAAGAGAAAGCGTATTTATTTTAGTACAGGATTTATTTTCAATGTTAATTACTATCTAATCTAGTTTTACGTTAATTTGTATATCCATATTGTATGTTATTTTATACGTCTTGAATTCAATTCGTGTGAAAATATATACTAAATTATTATTACAAAATATGCATTGAAAAAATCTTTATTCAGATCCTGATATGTACCACATTTTTACAACACCTGTAAAAGTCATAAGTAAAACAAACAATCACAAAAAGATTGGTGTTTAAGTAAATTAGAATAATAACAAGTTCGGATTCCAATCTTGCTTTAATTTAAATTTTCATTTCGCTACATGTTTCGATCCAGTAGGATCATCTTCATGCAAAAAAACCTTATAAATTTGTTAAATAGGTATAGAAAACTATGTGTCAATAAATAATATATACAACATGTGTTGAGAGATATCTTCAAATTAAAATCAAAACCAACTAATAATAATATCTACTTTAAAATCGTCTTATTTAGTACTTCATTAAGCGACCTGGTATACCGTCAACATATTTTTGGGACATCCTTTCGAAATTCAGAATATTTTATTCTCCCAGGCCAGATTTTTTTAAAATATGAGTGAACTAGTATTATTTTGTTTCTCTACTTTCCATTTTAACACAGCTCGTGAATTTTCAGGTGTAATAAATTATCCGTGAATTCTTATGTCGTTAACATATTGGAAACAATTTTCTATAAGCTATAGTATCATTTATTGTCAATATTCGTATTTTAAGTGACATAATATCTCTCAATAAGCGTTTCTAATTCATTGATCACCTGATGTAAGCCAGTATTTAACCAAGCGTTAAACGAAATATCATTGTTCTTTAAATTCAATAGAATTCTTAGACTAATTTCCAAACAGCACGTAATAACATCCGTCTCGGTATACTGAAATAGAAATAGATATTAGTATTTGATACCAATACCATATTAAGAACAAATAACTCCTTGTGGATTTATTGCAATAAAAGAATGTAGTAACAGACATAATAATGTAACTAACAAAGGACCTAATAAAAATCTAGTAGATCAAGGTTGAACCTGCGAGCGAGATATCATGGAAATTATTTTCGTCAACACATTTTATAAGACAAAAATTAATAGTATTACATGATTTGTTACGCAGACAACATTGAAAAGAGAGTTAATTTGTTACATTTATGAATTCCATGCATACATACAACAAATATACGCTATATTTCAGCCACAGTACAAGATATTTATGACGTAAACAAGCTCACGCCTACAAAATACACGCGTCAGGTTACATGCATGTTGTCTAAGATAGAGCATTTACGAAATAAATTGGTACAACGGTCTTAGGCGTGAGAGTTAATCTGGTCGGTCAATTAATAACTATTAAAGCATGGATATTGCGCAAAAAAGATTCCAGTCGTTCTTCAAAAATTATGCATAGTCATATGATTACTATTTGCATATGTTTATCGAAATTAAGACTCAATTATCTTAATAACGGAGACTAGATGCATACGTCCATCGATATTCAGTCATCGATTAGAAGAGAAACGTTTGGATTATTTTTTGGCAGCTATTTCTTAAGACACTCTCAAAAAATCTCACGAATACACTGACAGGATCCTTCTCTATTCGTTCTAAATATACATTTATAATTTTTTGTATTATTTTTTGTTTGTGTATACCACAGCTTTTTACTTGCGGATGTGTGGTAGAAATATCATCAGCCTAATTAATTGATATACTTATAAATGTCGTAATTTTATTGAGAGCGCAACCAAAACAAGAGTACAAGGTTTGGAGTTGCACCTCCTACATTCAAGGCTTACAAACAAGATTTCAAAATCAACAAGGACACTAATTTTAGAGATGGTTCTAACTGATTTGTAGAATTTGTTATATTGATATAAGTTTTCTTCTAAGACAATGTATAATTAATTGAACATAATAAGAATTTAGAAATACAGGAACAAGTTACAAACGATGTGATGCCAAAAGCTTACAACATGGAAAGTTGTATATGCTACCTATAGTTTAGGTAAATACATGCAATACCACATATGAGAGATTTAGTCCGGTGAAAGAATGATGTTGGTAATGACGTTTCAGAGAAATAATGCCAGTTTATGGATGAACTCAAACAACATTGTGTGTCTTATAATATGTCGGGTCAGTTTTTATCTTGGAACAAGACAATATCTTAAGAACTACGAAACTAATTCAAAAACTCGTGAAGACGCAATGCAAGGTAATAATAATAAAGTGTTGTTTTGAGGATAATCCTGGAGATGACGGAGATGATCAAGATACCGATTCATCGTGACTGATCTGTGATGCTGCTAATCATCATATTATGCACGTTTGGAGTTTAATTATGTTAGTTTTCCGTTTAAGTTTTATGTTTCTATAACAAGCATGCTACAGTTTCTTTTAAATAAACACTAAAATTATAAAATCAAAAAGAAACATTATTCTAACCATCTAAAGCTTTTAAATGCTATAAATAATGTTTAAAAGTAGAGATTTGAGGCAAAACAATTAATGCCAACAAAATATAGGGAGTTCAATTAAGAAAAACATGACTTTGATGTACTCCTCACTTTTGGAATGTATTGTATATTGTATATCATTTTTAAATTATAAATCTAATGCGCCTACACATATCTTCATATATGGCTGTTTAAAAATTGTTAGCATTTGACTTCCAGTGACTCATTGAATATAGTGAATTCTCTCATCCGTGGTTATTTACTCGTTACTGGTCATGTTAGTTTAATTTTCATTAGTCTAGTTACCTTATTTAATATTTCTTTTTTTCTTCTTATGACTGATTTCATAATCATTTTTGATTTTATAAATCAATAAAAATTACTTACTTACTTATCTTATAAAGCTGCATGCTATCTATAAGTATGCAGTCATATTTTTCTATCTTTACATTGATACACAAATTAAAATAACGTATTCTTCATTTAATGATTTAGATGGAGCAAAAGAACTAATCTGGCCATCGCGAGAATTAACCTCTCGAAAGTGCAAAGATTAGCATGTGTATGCATAACGGGGGCTATGAAAACCTGCCCAACAGCAGCTATCGAAGTAGTATTGGATCTTGCCGCCCTCCATATTGTAATAGAGGGCGTGGCTAAAAGAACCACACTCAGAATGGTCGAGGAAGGAACGATTAGGCATAGGCCTCAATCTCCTGACGGTGATCAAACCTGGAATATGCACCGAGATGATATATTAAAAAATTCAGCTTTGTGAAGGAATTCATCACAAAGCTCAGTAACAGGAGCGAGTGGAATCATAACACCATCTTGAACTTGAATAGAAATACCATCAAATGGTATACTGATGGCTCCAAAATAACTGGAATAGGAATATATGGACCTAGAACCACATATTTCGAAAGCTTGGGAAAATATCCAAGTATATTTCAGGCGGAAATACACGCTATTGAAAGATGTGTTCAGTTCAATATGGATAGAAATTATCGGAAGCAGGAGATTATTATCATGTTTGATAGTCAAGCAGCCATCAAGGCGCTGAGCTTATATGAAATCAGTTCCAAGATAGTCTGGGAATGCCTAGGGAAATTAAATAAGCTAGGCAAAAGAAATAAAGTAACCCTCCTGTCACACAGGAGTGGAAGGAAACGAAATAACGGATAACCTCGCAAAAAAAAGGGGCTGGAATGCCTTTTCTAGGGCCTGAACCCTTTTGCGGGTTAAGTAGCAGTACAATACTGAAGAAACTAAAAACAGAAATGGACCAGAGAAAATCCAGTTACTGTGAAAATCTCCAGGGTGTGAGGCAAAGTAAAATTCTTCTAGGAACTTATAACCAGAAGGGATTTACAGAATACATCAACCTGAGTAAGAACAATGTTCGCATATTAACAGGAATACTTTCAGGCCATTGTAGACTGAAAGGACACCTGAGTAAGCTTAGGTTAGAAAGGGAATCTGAATGTAGATTTTGTGGGGAACGGGATGAAACACCCATCCACCTCCTCTCAAACTGCGTAGCACTGTGCAGCTCGAGGGCGTTGCACTTGGGAGCATGTGAAATCGAAGAGGGAGACTTACCTATACTGAAGCCCTCTGACAATATGCGACTACATTAGAAAATTGTATGGGACGTATGCTGAAACGCTGCTGTAAGATATACTTGACTTATTCAAGATGACCAGAGATGCAATACAAATATTTGTTTATTTGAAACATGGAAAGTAAATTGCTTAAATCAGAATTAGAATACCTTATTATTACAATACCAAGAGCAGGGTAACTTCGGGGCTCCATACTTCGCGCTATTTTTGCCAAGCATTGTTTAAAGATGCATGAATAATAAATACCTCCTCTCAAACTGCGTAGCACTGTGCAGCTCGAGGGCGTTGCACTTGGGAGCATGTGAAATCGAAGAGGGAGACTTACCTATACTGAGGCCCTCTGACATCCTACACTTTCTGAAAGGAATAGGATTGGAAGGCCAGCTGTAAAGCAGCAAGAATAGAGGACACAACAGATCTTTATCTACATACATAATGATTTAGACTTCTTCTTTCACTTTTTTCTGAAACAAAACCGTAATAGATATCTTTTCTTGCAACAATTTGCCCAAACTGCTTATTTTATATCTTGTTGTTCTTAGTTAGTGCACTTTGACGGGGCAAATGACGAGGAAGAAGACATTGGTACCTACCACCTGGTATCCGGACCTACCAGCCTTGCACATTCTTGTGGAGAGAGAGGCCATAACTGCATTTCGCCTATGGCAAAAAAAAAAAACGAATCAATCGCCACATACTGTGTGCATCTGTGTGATCGATGCATACTTCATTACCTCCTCTCCAAACAGAGAGGAATGGAGATGCAACGAAAGAGCACTGACGCAGGCAGATCTTGCTGGTTTACGGACGGTTCGAAAACCGAACAGGGTGTGGACGCAGGAATATTTTGTCGCAGCCCAAGAGTCAGAAGATATTACAACCTTGGACAACACACAACGATCTTTCAGGCTAAAATCTGTGCTATTGAGACGTGTGTGAGAGAGATGTTGGATAAACACTACACACACAAATCAATAAAATTCTTCAGCGACAGTCAAGCGGTGCTAACAGCACTACAGGCACATGCATGCAACTTGAGCTGTAAACGCACCCTAAAGATATTGAGGATGACTAATCTATCCTTGATCTGGGTATTTAGGCAATCACTCATTGTTGGAAATGAGGAAGCAGACATCATTGTCAAAAAGGGTGCTGCGGTGCAATTTTAAGGACCAGAATCTCTCATTGGCATAGCACCTACGGTAACTAACCAGCAAATCAGATTCTGGGCAAACCAGAGAGTGCTCTAATACTGGAACAACTGTCCTGATTTGGTGCATGTGAAAGAGTGTATTACACCGACTCATGCCAGAACCAATAAACTGCTAGAACTCGACCGTATAAAAATGTCAAAGTGATTGCCTCTGTCCTTACTGTAACTTATTACGCTGTAAACTAGGACTCTCTGAGACTTAATATCGACTGTGTTTAGAAGACGAGAAGACAGTTGAGCGTATTTTCCTGCTAGTGCCCTGCTACTACAAGAATCAGGTATGTAACCTTTGGAAAGGCTAGCCCTTTCCTGGAAGACCACAAAACAATCTTGTTCAAAAAGATACTGAGCTACTTTAAGGGCATAAACTTGTTGAACTTTAAGATAACATCTGTTCTATATAATAGACCTTAGTGGCCGCAGTGGGCGGGATGATTAATCGAATCATGCAGATGCTATCTTTTGCTCAACTCAACTCAAGTAGTGCACCATAATTTAAGTCAAATAACAATAAAAATTTATTCATCCGTAAACCAAAATAATTATGAAGATTATATTTTCAATAAACGATATATAAATATGCGACTACATTCGAAAATTTTATGGGACGTATGCTGAAACGTTGCTGTAACATATACTTAACTTATTGAAGATGACCAGATATTCAATACATATATTTATTTGAAACATGGAAAGTAAATTTCTTAAACGAGAATTAGAGTACGTTATTAGCACAATACTAAGAGCAGGGTAACTTCGGGGCTCCATACTTCGCGCTATTTTTTCCCAAGCATTGTTTAAAGATGCATGAATAATAAATTGCTCTGAAATGCTTTTAATAGTTAAAGCCAAAAGGGAATAAATCAAACGTATAATTATTTTAAATATACACAAGTATGTAGTTCATTTGATTTTTTTTTTTACATTAGGCACTAATAAAAATCGTGACTTGGGAATAACTGTAAGTAGTTCTATCAAATTGCAAGGTACTATTTCTTAGATACTTAACATTCTCTATTATATTAATACAAGGCAGGAACTTTAGTTATTGTCTTAGAGCAGTATACAGACGTGTTACATAAACATAAATTTAAATGGAATCGTGCAGACGTTTATGTAGCAACAGCAAATTTGCTCCAACAAAGACATCCGCCGTATAAGCAAACAATGTTAGCCTCCAGACCCAAAAAACCGATCTAGTACAAACAAGCGATCATTACCCGTGCAACAGTTACGGCGATTAGACAATAGTCCCGGAGAAAAAACATACGAATCTCCGCAGACAACGCGGAGCACTTAAGTTTCACTTACGACCTGATGCAATTTTACTTATTGTAAATTACAATTTAATAACTTCGTACACCTCTTCATTACAAATAATTGGCAAATTCTTTGAAATGTTTCTCATTTTTTACCGAGGTAGAAAATGGATCGTTTGCTGCTTACAATTACCTTTAATGTTCTGTACTTGTTTCTTCTTTTAGAACTTTTCTTTTTTTTAAAAAAAAAAAGATCATTTGAAGGAGTTCACATGGGCAGGTGATCTACAGCGCGTTGTTGCGTTAGAAAGTGGTCAGATCAGTGCCAATACGTACTGCGTATTAAATTATAACGAAACAAATGACTACACGTGTAATTGCAAACAAGAATTCTAACGACGATTCTGCCGCATCGCCATTAACAGGACGTAGAAAACGGCTAGTATTCATGATAATTACTCACGATGGATTTACATAGGAAAGCGCTAGAGCATTCAGTTTCTATTTAACTTTATATTCACTGAAAAGTCGACGTACCAAAATTGAATGCAGAACAGCTTACCATAAAGCATTAACTAGCCGCATTTTTTCCAATCAGTGGCGTAACTACAGGGCGACAATGCCAGGAAAAAGCAAAGAACTCCTAGTCCGAAGTGATTCCGTGTGTTTTGTTCCGAGGAAAGGACTGTATTTTATTTTGAATACATAAAAAGTATAAAAAAATATTTTGTATTTAATAGCAAATATTTGAGTTTATCGCCAAAATAGAAATGGTTAACTAGTTGAATATTAAACAGAAAAAAAAACTCTTCATCCATATAAAACTTATACAAACAAAAGGATAAAAGCGTGGTTTGTACTTCTTTATTAGTACTGAAACAAATATAACAATAATGTTAAATTTAATAGCAACAAAAAATAAAAAAGAAGTAACTGGTCTTACTCATGGGACAAATACTGAAGCACACGTTAAAAAAACTTACCCCAAATTTCACTATACTGAACCCACGTTTTGATAAATTCGATTAAACTTCTAAATATAAAATGAGCGTACTTCGTATAACGAATTTTATTGTGATGATCTTCTAGTGTGCCCAATGTATACTTAATTACAATCTTTATATGATAATTTATAAATTCTTGACTTATCTGAGCTATCTTGTTCATCCTTAAGATTTCCTAAAATACATTTAAGACTGTCGCTTGAAGTAGGAGCAACTTTTAAGTTGAATTAAGAGAAAATGTTTTGTAAACCTTTTGTGTAATTTGTAAATATAGTATTTTAACATACATCTTACACCTTTTGTCGTTAATTTCTGATGTCTTACATTTTAAGATAGACAGATTTTAAGACTTTTACAGAAAAACTGTAAACTTAACTGCTCAAGAAAAATAGTGATTAAGCAATTACTCGTCTCAAAAACATAAAAAGAAGCTTCTGGGAAATATGCCAACGTATCCTTGAAATCAGTTACAAAGATTAGCTCTAAAAGGAGACAAGCTCTTACCCATTGTCGTTCCTTCGCTTTCCTGGTAAAAAAAAATTGAAAACAAAACAATTCATGCAAAGTTTCGCCAAGAAAATGATTCTATTTACTTCATCGTCTCCAATTTTCAACTTTTCAAAGAATTTTTGTAAGTAAACTAATTTAATATCAACAGGGACGCTGGGAAAACAGTGAAGTCGCATCAAAAGAAATTACAACTTAATCTTTTCAGTAAACGCGTATGAATTTTTAACTGCCAAATCCGAAGTTTGAACAGCTATGAGGTTAAATTTGTCGGACAACCATTTAGATAACAAGTAACCTGGACTATTGATTATATACGAGGCAATCGATCTCATACTCTTTCCTGGTTTATATATCTTCATTCTAGGTAACACTGGGTTTGATATTGTTAGCTTATACCTTAAGTTATCATTAACAATATTCTTATATCCTAATATGGTCTTTTTGGTTTCTGTGATCATTTTTGATAACGAGTTTTTTAGTTAGCATTACATAATAGTTTTGAGATAAAAGAGTATTGATGCAATCCAAGTAATTTCCTTTATTTAAAATGAGCGTTGCGTTAGGTTTGTCAGATTTTACACAAAAACGGTTTTTGCTTTTAACCGCTTGAGCGACACTTAATTAACTAATTGTATATTAAAATAGATCACTGTGTGAACTAATTATTATTATTGTTACTGTGTGTAATTGAAACAGATGATATTGAATTACCAAAATCTTTCGCTACCGAAGAGTCATTTTTAGGATTTCATTCAGTTATGGATCAGATTGCTTTAGTAATGTCGAACCCGATTATAAAATCTATAAATAATGGAAATATTCCTCTCAGTAAATGGCATGCACGACGATGTTAATAGCTAGGAAAGTATTTATTTATATGGGAGTTCAAAAAACTATAAAAGATATTGATCCAAGTTGATTTAAATCTAGTAGCAAATGATCTTGTAAAAGAAGTTATAGAAAAACTTTTTCAATTCAACAACTTCTTGTTCTTTTCTTTTTAGCATAGTATCAAGGGATGGAATGTATTATGAAGTTTCATTTCTGACACAATGAGCAGCAAGATATCATGCTATTTTCGAAAGTTTATGATGTTGAAATTCGAAGAAAACATTTTATTCAGCTCCAAAGCAAATAAGGGAAATGAAGATTGAAAACTATGATGTTATTATGTTACCACTGCAAAATTTAGCACCCTGCTGATCTAGTACTGCACTTTATTATAGAAGTACAGATTTAGCACATGCATCTGAGCGTCGTTTAGCTTCATATATAGGCAAAAATTGGGTAAACAGAAACACAAAGAACACTGGAACACTATAACCAGGCAAATTCATCGTAAGACCTTTATAAAAGGACCATCAAAAAAGCAGACTGAAGATCTACTGCAGCTCAGTAGAAATCATCTTCGAACCATAACAGGTCCCCCCTCAGGACGCTGTACACTGAAAGGACACTTACGAAACACTGGAATCAACACCGAAGATACGAACTACATATTGTGTATTAGGATGACAAAACGTTTACCACATTCCGTGTCAATGCGAGGTTTTGAACGCAAAAACAGAGGCAATTTTTGGCAAGGCAAAAATAAACCAGAGGATTACTTCGATCAAGTAGCCAAAGACCTGAACAGATTAGGAGACTGGAATGACTGGCATAATTTAATGGATGTAAGAAATGAGAGGCTGCAGTCCTTCCGGAGACTCCATGGTAGCCGGCTCCTATAATAAAAAAAGAAGCATTGTCTAAATGTTGTTCTGTGTGAAGGTATTTTATCGCGTATTGGAGATCACTATAAATTAAATAAGATGTCACTTCTTTGAAGTAAATAAAATAATGTTATTATTGTATATGCTGCTTCCTTGAAAAATTTAAATGATAAATTTAAAAATAAATCGTCAGCTTTCAGACACGATATGGAATAATTGACCTTTATAAAACACCTTGCAGTTTTACTACTTATCTTGTGTACCATGGCTAATTAAGCTAACTATGGTTTTAAGAGGTTGTAGAAGTAACTATAATAAAAACACCGACCAGCTTAATTTCTTGGAAGCTCCAATCTAAAAATTTGCAAACGGTATTGCGTTGTTACGCCACTGATTCCAATTTATACTTTACAGATAGATTTACATTTTAAGACAATGGACATACACCAAGAGATTGAAAAGTATTTCAAAATAGGGTCAATAGTCCTTGTTGCAGTTTCTGATCACGATCGGGCATTATTATTTTTATTTACCTAATGTTACCCACTAAGTTACATAATTTCCTAGCTAGGAACGCCATTCCATATTTAGTCATCGCTGTGACTTATAACTTGCAACTGCAACATCGGCAAAGAAAGATCAGTTTTCCACATGCATACATATACGTTCCTTATACAATTCAGCGATCTAATTTATGCATCCTTTGACGTATCAAACGGTAATTGTACGCGCTATTAAGTTATGGAAGCCCGTTTCAATGAACTTATTTTTCGAGGCGCACTGTATCACAAAATCCTCGATATCAATTAGAGCCTTTAGAGCTTTTACGGGCAGTAAGTAACGCCCTCATCTGATAGAAGTTAAGCGCAATTTAGAATCCTCGCAACTGTCAATCACCTAGAGAAAGTTGCGAAACCCTGGTACGTCTATAACCGTGAAATAGTTTTAATTGCGAACATGTTTTCCGTGCTCCTGCATTCTTAAATTGTGAGATATGTTGATTTATAAAATGTCTTTGATGTTTTATACATCGATTTAACAAATTGCGCTGGCTTCTTGGAAAGTTAGAAATCTTATCTTGAATTTACGAGAACTAGTAGTGTATTGGTGAGTTGGAAAATTCAAAATAAAGAGTTGAATAAATTGAAATTACGAAAAAAAAAATCCATTGAAAAGCAGATTCGATAGAAAGTAATTCTAATCGAATTGCGTCCTGTCATAGATCGAACTACAAAAACAATTCCAATATTCAAAAGGGTTTGAAGTGTTATGATTTAAATCATTAATTTATGAATTTATAATCACCAAGTGAATAATAACAAACATTTATTCTACTGATTTTAATTCGCTGAACATACAATGTTATTTTTTTAGCGATGTTAATACAATGTTAAAAGTGCGGACAAGAAACAGATCTTTTCTTGTCTATGAACTGTTGTTTCCAGAATTAAGAGTGGCTCCTGTACTATCACAGATGGCGTCGCTAAATTACTGCTGACACGTTTGTCACTTAAGCGATAGAAACAAATTCAAAATTTATTATTTACTTCAAACACATTCACAACATTCCGTTTTTGAACAGTTACTTAAGATTCCTAAACATTCCTTTAGCTGAAAATACTATACTGAATAAATAAAAATTGCTTTTTGTTGTCATTCAACATTACGTACTAGCTAAATCAACAATAACATCGCGCACCATTTTAGTAGTTATTTTTATCAAGCCAATTGAAAAAAAATTAATTGTTTTGAGCCTAGTCAACTGGCCGTTACCTGTCAGTCAAAAGAGTAGGTTCATTTTACTACCCTAGTGGTAAAGAATACATTTTCTTTTTGTAATCTCACGGTTACTTCCAAAGAAGCAATACGTTCTTTAATTCCCATAACATTCTTTAAGTTAAAAAGATATCACATTTACCGGTATATTTAATCTTGTTTTAATTATTATCATCAAAAAAATCATTTTGACCTAGACTAAACATTGAATTGAGTTGTGAAAACGCAGTGATACCAATTCACATCTACCGACTGTCATCTTGCCGTGCTCTAGGTTATTTACAGCACTCGAACTCATCAGGTATACGGCATTCTGCTCCTGCCTGAAACTCAGTTCTCGTGTTAAAAATGCCACCCACGAACTCTAATCTAATAATAATAATAATAATCCTTTATTTCACAGAAAGAAGTTTACAAAACTTATGGAATAAAGTCAAAATATGAGAAAATAATTATAACTTAAAACTAACTAAATGACTATTACTAATAAGCTAATATATTATTAAAGTACTCTTCCAGGCTATAGTATGGTGTACGTTTCAAATATCTTTTTAATTCAATCTTAAATCTACAAAGAATTAAATTGCACGTTGCGCAAGGGAGTTTATTATAAACTTTAATCCCCATGCAAACTATACTATTAGATCTTAGACTTAGTCTATGAATGGATAAGTGTATATCTACATTACGCATGCCATAAGCATGCACAGCATTATTGTCCCGCAAGAACTTTTGTTTATTTTTATGAATGTACAAAGATATTTCTAGTATATACAGAGATACCACCGTAAGTAGTTGGAGATCTATGAAAAGAGACCTGCATGACGTTCTCTGAGAAACTCCCACCATGGCTCGAATAGCACTTTTTTGAGAGATTAAAATTTTGGTTATGGCGGGACTAGAGCCCCATACCAACAAACCGTATCTTAAACCGTATCTAATTAACTATGATACTCTTAATTAACAATACAGGCGCATTACTTGTATTTAAGACTAAAGTATTGTTTATTTTGCAAAGTTACGGCTCGGTTTTATCCTACTCTTCATACGATCCTCATGACGATGATCATTAGCAACTATATAAAGTGAGGCTACAACCGAAAACAAAAACAAAAACCTGTATATTTCATTTTTTTTAATAAATAGAGTGCATTATCCAGGGATTCGTTTTGTGTATACTGTAAAAAAAAAATAGGGAAATTTTACATCAAAAATAGAAGTCAACCGTTTTCCGCCTAATATTGGAGCGCCTAATTTACCTCGTAAATTAATTCTACACTAAATTATAAAACAAGTTTTTGTTGTAGATTATAGATAAATAAACTTTTACTTGATTACTAATAATGCAGGTTAAACATTAAGTGTTAAAACCTCACCAAAAAATGTAAAATTACTTTACTTCCAGCTCTGTACGAATAATCATTTTGCACTAGGATTATTACGTACCACGTTGAGAATTACCTCACTAGCACTGCTAAGGTACACGCTCCACGATGACATATTCTCTAATTATGATCGAACTAATACTGTTACACTTCCGTAAGAGAACACTTAGAAAACGACGGGTATTAATTTAACAACATTTTGCTCAGTTTAAAAATGTTAAGAAGCAAATTACAGTCAAATCAGCAGATTTTGTTACATGAACAAAAATACTTTACCTCCATGTGTTCATCATTCGTAGATAATTACGTAAAATTAATTGTTTGAAGTCTATTTTGATCGTGCAATGTATTTACTACATTTTAAATTATATATTCCACAACCGATTTCAACATTAACTTCTCTTCTTCAGGTGTATATATAGAAATAATTAAATGCAATAGTCAATTAAAAACCTAAAATGGAAGAACAGGTCTAGATATTAGTAAAAATATATAGTTTTAGTGCCACAATCTTTACTTAACTATTGCATTTAATTTAGTTAACTATTTACACACTTGAATAAGGCAAATTAAAGCCAAAATCGGTAGTGCAATAGATAAATTAAAATGTAGCAAAAAAAATTACAATGTCACAATAATTAACAAGTACTTTAAAGGGTATTTGTCGCCATTTTATGGTTACATTAAACAGAAATTTAAGTATTATCTATTATTTATTTTTAATTTTGTTGTGTTAAATAACAAAATCATGTTATTGTGTTATTTCGCTTTATAAATGGTAGAGTCCAAGCGTTATAATATGAAGTGTATTTATACACAACATATTTGTAAAATAGAATTTTAAATACAATTAGAAAAGTCTGATCCGAAAGCACTGTCTCTGCAGCGCCATCAACTACCCCACGCATTTGTACTTGATCGTAAGGATCAGATAATCGTGGTGGTTGAGTCGTCGTTTTAATGATGACGGCTCTTAAGAGATATTTAGCTGATAAATCTACCAGATTAATATTTGATAACCACATCTGTCGTGATATTTATGCATGATTGTTGGAGTGAAACAGAGGAATGGAGAAGTATCATCTTTACAATTTCTATAATACATCTAACATATTTGCTACCATATGGATAAAAATTTAGATTAGAAGCAGCTGCTTAAAAAATGTGGGGCCTACGTTTGGGAAAGGCTAACTTTAGCATCATAATTACATTAAGTTAATTGCCAATTTTGATTAATCTAAACCCTTGTTTGTTTCAGAGCGCTCACTTTGTTAATTGAGCAGCACCTATTGATCAAATAGTCATTGGGTGTATTAAATTAATAACATTAAAGTAACAAAATAATATGATTGCTTTCACTACGGTTTTCTTGTTAAATTAGCTATAAATTTAATTCAACAATATTTCAACCTGTCTTATTAATTTAACAAAATCCGCCTCTGTCTCAGTGTATATTTTCCAAAAAATTATAACCATATTTGACGTTTTTTAATTACACAGTTACCTCGATGTTTTGCTTTCATTAGAATAATTATGTTACCTGCAGTTACAGTCGAACGAATAATCTAAGAAAAAATGTAGTCCATCAAATGAAAGCATGTGCTATTTTTGAATGAACACTCTTCAAATTTATTGCTTACTACAGGGTTGAATTTAATTATTAAAGACATTTTTCCTAGGATTCTGTACAAACCGAGTAAATGTCTACCGTGATAAATATATTGCTAGTTTTCTAGTAAATACCGATGTGTGGTATGTTAGAATAGGTACCGATTTCTACTCGTTTCAAACAAGATATCGGCCAGAACACAAAGTGATAAATGGTTGTGACAGTACTACATAAATTTTAAACGAAATAGTGCAAATATGTTAATTATCATTGAATGTCGTTTTATTACGAGTATAAAAAAGAATAAATTATATGAAATTTCTCCGATTTTATCGACATCCGATTGATGACTTCAGTAAATATGACAGACACATGTAAGTTTCTATTCGCATAGATTGCTTTACCCATCACTGTTAAGGTAGTATAGAAGCAGTAGTTTAAACAGTCCGACTTCGTGTTGTATACAGGGAATGTAATCGACCTCAGCCACTACACAAAATAAACTTCTTGCGGGATTTCATCGAGACGTATCGAGCAATCTATTTCGATCATTTACCATCCACAGGGAACATATTTCTCCATCTGCTTCTTTCTGTGGTCTTCGAAATAACTTCTGTTATCTAGTAGACAGTTAGTGCGAGCAATTGTACGTTTCCACGTCTATTAATCACTCGAATCTAGCGGAGCCATTACAAGAAGCAAACATTTATCACTTGTACAGTTCCGCATGGTCACTTGGTCAGAGCCCCGAGCAGCACCTATTAGGAAGTACCGACAATCGTTGAGATGCCCCTCGGAGGGAACGATAATGTTCTGGCTGGTGAAAATTTAGTTCCAGATCACCAGCTAATAGAAACGTATAATTTGCATGCTTGTCGGCGGGGTATTTACTGTAATTTGATAATTATATCGGAATTGCATCCAAGAATTCAGAACACTCAATCCAGTGCAGTTAGACGGGCACAAAAACTAGTTTCTAGATCGATGCATATTTGCGCGTATTTACTGAAGGAAAAACAATTTTCGCATTGGCTTATGGAAGCATTTGATATCTAAAAATTACCAATAGCTTTGACTTTTCATATCTCTGTAATTAACGCTCAAATATGCACACGAGTTACATAATCGATGCCAGGCCAATTAGTGGGTGTCATAAACATACATAACATAAAGGTATTCAGATCACTTTTAAACCATAATAGTGCAGACGCTAATTATGCTAGTATCCGGAGAGCCGTTAATTTAAATAATTTATTTGCTTCTAATGTGTCCGTTAGTCAATAGCATCACGATATTCCAATATCCCGCCTAAATTACTAAGTTTATTTGAATAGATAAGGAGTTTGAACATGCGTTATTGACAAGCTTTCGAGAACTGTACAACCTCTGGAACTATTGATATGTTAATATGCGTGACAGACATTTGCAGCAATTAAGACAATTATAATGCTAATCAGATTGGGTAATTATGATTCAGTTAACAAGCAACACAAAAACTTACTTAGAATATATGCTCAATTATATATTGCAAAACTTCGTAAGCTAATCAATCTTTATCATATCTTTTCATTGTACTTACAATTTTGTTGGCACACAAGAGAAATAGTTGCCTTTTAGAATGTTGCCTAAATTTATATTTGTTTTATTACTGGAATCTTCTTTCTTTCAGACCTTCCTACCTTGTCGTTATACATGCTTTCATGGACTAGTTTTTATTCAGCAACACTATCCTATTGTTTCTGCCTGCCTTGCTTAATTTTGCTTTGGATTTCCAAGCTTACTTTTTTACTGTTACTTTTTCTTGTTGTCAATAAAATTTGCGTTTCTTTGATTTCCGCAATGTCCTTATTACTTTTCGCAATTTTCACTCTTCGTAGTTGAAAGTCCTTCAAAAACTGCTTTTACTTTTTACGGTTTCTTTAGTTGATATTTTGTTACATTCTTTGTATCTTAGATTCATTTCCCAATCTTCCTCCTTCCCATCTTTGTAAACTCATATATGCTTATTATTTTCATTTTTAAATGGTGTTTATTAAACTTCATATATCATGTTAGTATGTTTCGCTTTTAATAAAGTGTTTCTGAACTAGTTTCACCCCCTAATTTAATTTGTTCTTTCAAATTCATATCGAAGGGGGATAAAATGTAAACCAACCAACTGAACCAATGGTGATAAGCAGTCATATGATGGGAGAGTGGATTTCATATCTTAAACCGTGAAATAGTTTCGATTGCAACTCTGTTAATTCATTTATTTTCATGACAAACGGGAGGGAGGTAACGCACTCGTTTTCGAAACGCGCGATAACTTCATTTCTGACGAAAGAAAATGCTCATGGTATTCAACTTTTCAGCGACAGAATGAATCATACAAATAAATCATTCACCCATCATTATGGCAACCTTTTGGATTTTAGAATAACTATGTTCGTGTTAGTGCAATTAATAGCAAATTATATAAATATAACAAAATAGAATTCAAAATGCAATATAATTAGCATGAACACAATACGTCAGTATCTAGGGGACTATATTACAGCTTTAAACATAAAAATATAGCAGTATTAAGTATTACCTTAACAATGTAATGCTTATCACCCAGATTATTTTTTTTTTAGATTGAAATATACATATATTTAATTTATATTCTACAAAATACTAGCAACCAAATTTTAACTAAAGGGTAGCTAAGCCTACATAGCGTGGACATTATCTAAATTAGAATCTACATAATCAATTTTGCAAAAAATGTAGTATTATTATATTAGCTCAACAAGTAATAACAAATTTTGATAGTATTAATAAAGCAAGAGATATTCCAAAACGATTATCCAAATTACCTTATCAATGAAATACTTAAACAGAGAACATTCCATTTTGATAAGAAATCAACAAAAATGTAAAAAAAAGGTTTAATATAAAATAATTATCTGAAAGAACAAATGAAATCAGACGTTTTACCTTTAAAATGGTAAATCAAAACAATAATAAAGAAAACAAAAATACTCCAAACTGTGGTATTGGTAATGCGGGTTTAGGAGAAGTTTACCCATAATAAAGAACAGACTCTAATTTACACAAAATTAAGATAAGAAATATAAAACAATAAAACATCACACTTATAAAATAAAGTGTCAAAACTGTGATGATGTATATATTGGTGAAAATATGAGATACTTGGAACACTGAAGAAAAGGAAATAAACACGATATATAGCAAATTATACATTTGATTTTAGCAATATACCAATTTTAAATAAAAAACAAATTTTAAATATACGCAATTTATTCAAAAAAATTCAAATTTATAAATACATAAATCATAAAACCTTATAACTTCATTCTAAAACTAAATGAAACAGTATACCTTTCAGAAATCTTTTTACTAAAAATCGATAACTTTAATTCATGTTTAACCAGAAAGTTAAAATTGACATACATATTTAAAAAGCAATCTTTATATAAAGCAAAAGTTATATTTCAAATTAGGACAAAAATTACTGACTTCACCAGCAACTAAACAAACATGTTTCTTATATATTTAGGTCACCTCATGTATGTCAACAATTTAATATATAACAAAGGTTTAATAAAAGAAATCGAAACATCTTATACCTAGTTTTTTTAATAAATGTTATTAAAGATCAAACGAATCAAGAAGGATATATGAAAAGATTAATTTTGATCAAGAAAAAAGGAATTCAACTACCTAAATATTGTATATTTTATATTGAATATTGTCATTAAACAGGTTCTTATTCTCTGACATTTAAACTACTAATACTAAACTTTAAATAATTAAATACTAATAATATAACTAATTATTTCAATTAAAGAAAGAAAATACAAAGCATACACAAAAGATACAAATTAACAAATAAATATACGTTGAAAACGAGTGAACAACTCCAAATTTATAATTAATAAATTCGTCAAATGAGTAAAACGCTTGCTCCAGCAATACAGTCCTCAATTTATGGTGAAATGTTTTTAAATTAGTAGAATCTACTATGAAAGAAGAAGAAGTCTGTTTTTAGAAGATTACTATTATTGTAGGTACGGGGATTATAAGAATGAATTCATTTCCAATATTTTTTCAATTATACCTTAGGATTTAAACATTTCTTTCAAATTGGTTATGTATATAAATTTGAAATCTGTTGCAGCTTTTGTAAATCGAGAAAATGATAATGAAAGTCCTTTGAAAAATATCTACATTTAATTAGCGATTATTATTTCTTCTTGTTTTTACTTTTTTTTTGTTGATAAGATATTTAATATCTCTTTTAAAATTTGGATACATATCTTTAGTTATTCTCCTCGAATTGAATTATATTAGTCTATATACTAATTTATTCGAAAATGTATTAATAAAGGCATTCATTTAGCACAAACAAAGTATTATTTGGTATAATTGCAATATTCATCTCCACAAGCAAAATCACATATCATTTTCTCAATAAAAAAAAATAAGAAAAATTGTGCATACTTAGAAAACTTGTTACCTATTTTGCTTAGAAAAGAACTGTGGATGATACCATTTAAATCTGGTAATATTATTTCAATATGATGCTTGTCGTTGAAACCTAAATGTTAAGACCAAATTTTATAAAATATACGTATTATACTACCATTTTTTAGATCACATCAAATGTTATGGATGTAATAACGACACTGTTATTACACACAAATAGATTTAACTTTCGCATTATTCCTACTTATTAAAGTTTAATATTGGAACATAAAATTTAATTACCACAGAACCTCAATATTGCCACCAAATCGTTCAAGTAAAAACGATTTTCGTACAAATAAGAAACACGTCAGTATAATATGAAATTCGTTTTACTTTAAAGTCATACTCAGAACTTGATACAGTTATTAGGTACAGCCAGCGTGGAGTAGAGAATAAAACGAATAAAGAAATAAATAAGCCGGCGGTCAATTTTCTGAGTGCGATTGAAAACCATCCGTCCTCATGAATATGGTAATGAGGAGAGACCCACAGACGCAAGCCACAACTGCCGCCTTATTATCAGCACACATCGGTCGGAATGTGTTTCATGTTGCGCGAGGATAATGCAACGTTAGGTCGCCCACCATTCGCCGTGTATAATATTATGTAAACTCGGCCGATTTCGCGGATACCTCTTTTAGGAGTTGCCTTGCAAGTTTGACCTAACTCCGTATGCATTATATCTAAGACGCAGATAAGGAAATCAGATCTGAAATGTCGTGCTGCCTGCCGCCGCTACAACTGCACCTGTAGCACGACTGTAAAATATATCCGTTCAGTGTATTCAAGCAATTAAGGACTCCGTAGATGCTACCGTTTAATATTTCAGTTAAAATTTCTTCTACATAACAAAAAAAAAAAATTGTGGCACTAATAACACCGCATATTATAAAACACCATATTACAAACTTCACTGCATAAGACATACCTTTCAATAAATAGTAAATCTATCATCATTATCAGTGACACCAAACTAAATAACTACACTAAGACCATCTTTATTTATACCTAATAGCATTGTTTAAGTATATCTAGTTAGTCAACGTAATGCATTTTCGGAAAAATAAAATATTGCTCTGGGAAGTGGCGCACTCTATCGGTCAATGTATATTGATTTGAAATCTCGGTCATAGTGAGAGACAGATTTCTGTGTTTTATCCATATGCGAAAACGACAGAATCCGTATCGGTGATTTACTAGTATTGGCGAATTGTGTGGCCTGGGGAAGAGGGAGGGTGGATGCATGTGACGCTGTGATGACGCACCTCGCGATAATTCTCGTATTTGTTTACATTAGAAGATTAGAATTCTGAGGTATTCTGCTATAAGTAAAAAGAAATTGAAAGTATATTGCAATGCTCGTTCTTGTTGACAAAACATTAATTGAACAATTTTCTAAATTTAGGTTTTTTCTTATAAGAATAAAATATTTAAACTTAAAACAAAAAAAATCACTGAAAAGAGAAAAGTTAAATCTAAAAGGACGAAAATTTGCCGATAAAAAACAAACATTAATCTACTTCCCAATTTTTATTTTCTTAGTTTTTAAATTAATAAGTTGTTTTGTTAACTTAATTTACTTATATTTATGATTATATAATAATCAGAAAATGTTTGTTTTATTAAGAAGAATAAGTATTTAGTTTGATAATATAATCTGTAGTTCGATGGCCTTTTTATATTTAAAATTTTAACAAAACGCGGGTTTTTAGTTCGAACGTATATACGAAATCCTTCTTCTCCTCCTCTCTCCTATTGTTATATTCGCTTCTCTCGTGTATAGCGGTACTATCGCTAACTTCAACTGGTGTAAAGGCGGGAAATTTGAAATTTAAAATGTAGCCTACTATAAATCGTTATTTTCTTTACATGTATGTACCATTTTACTTTACTTTTTGACTTTTTCTTAGTTCTAATTTAATGTATAGGTACTCTATGTATATAGTTTTCTTATATTCACAAAACATTTTTTATTTGATTTACTTTCTCTTGAGCGGCTGAAAAGTTACGAGGTAACCTTTGGGGCAACATCCGTATATACAAGGTTACATCGTAACTTTTCAGCCAATCAAGAGAAAGAGCGCGAACGCGTCATCATGTATGCTGTTTTTAATAGCTTTGTTGTTGTAAACGCCTCGCACATAACCTCGAAATAGCACTTTTCGAACACTGTTTTTAGAACTTTGTTTTCATTTGCTCAAAAAATGAATAGTCATTTTACACTCAGGAACACATGCTATTTCCGTTAGTATGCATAGAAATCGCCAAATCAGTGGTCCTCTTACGGAAGTATAGCCAATATTATATATATTGTTAGAATTATTAAACACAATATTTTAAATTGTAACGTTCTTTTACCTCCACTCAATTTTTCGTATTTTTCTAGTTTTCACGGTATCTATCGCAGGCGCGTCAGTCAGACTGTGTGACTGTTGCGACAGCGGAGCCGTTCTTCCTCTTTTCCTTATGTAATCAAATAATCTCATGAAACCTAAGGGGAATTCGATTGAGCACTTTGGTCTCTGTGACCTGGTCTGGAGTAGTCATTTGTGGTCACACGTGTTATCAGTCAGTATTTGTGACGTCATAAATTTACAATATTTTGAGCTAGTACTACTATCACATAAGGCTTTGGTTAGTGTTATATGAAAATAGTTTTCAATATCGAAGATAATGTATATAAACGCGATACTGCTCACAACCATATAAAGAGTAATAATTCAGAGCGTCGTGAACGAGCAGCAATTGTACGTATTTGTAGGTTAGAAGAGAATATCTCCCAATATAAAAATAAAAACAGCTCTTATTGCAATTGTTGTTGAAGAACTAACATCTATTTTCATGAACATACCGTCTTTAGTATTTTCAATTATTGTAACTACTGCCCAGGCTACATACTTATTGCATTTGTTACCACATGTAATACGGGACCGAGCGCGGTCTTAAAAATTGACAGACCAAACGTGACCAGGTGTGACGTCATCAGTTTTCCAAACGAATTCGAGCGGTCTTAGACCAGGAATGACCACTAATGACCAATCTCATCGAATTCGCCTCTAATATTGCTCGCTAACATCTTACCCATTAGCCGGAAGATTTATGGAGGTGCAGAAATAATAATGGTATGTCTGACCCAAAAAGATTATCAAACAGCAACAAATAATGCACTGAGGTCTAATACTAATAATACAACATCTAACTAAATAGGCGAAGAATTTACTAGACATGTGTGAACATATTCTACGTGATGAGGAAAAAAAAATATTTTCAAGCGCTAACAATATATAACACAAAACTTTAGAACTACACACATATATTGAGCATAACATTAAATTAGAAACTAAGAAAAAGTAAAGTAAAATAGTAAAAAAATGACGATTATATATTATCAAACTAAATATTTATTCTTCCTAATAAAACAAACATTTCAATGTAAACACGAGAATTATCGCTTGGCACGTCATCACAGCGTCATCGCCTATCCACCCTCTCTTTTCTTCGGGCCTTGCAATGCTATTGCAATTAAATATTTTGCCGACACGTAAGAGGGCCATCTTGTATGTAGTAGTCTAACTATAAAGCTTATATTTAAATCGAGATGGGCACCAACGCCGTGCTGCCATCTCCCGCTTTTGTCCAAACTATTCAAAAATCCGTTAACTATTTTGTCCATAAGGTTGACTAACTAGTATGTATATAAACAATGCTAATAGTAATAAAACTCTACGAAGGATTTTCTTCATGTGGGGATTAGTGGTTTATTCAACATAATTGCAGTCATTTATTAGGTCTAAATAAGCATAACTTTAGTGTAGTTATTTAGTTCAGTGCTCCTGATGATGATAATAGGTTGATGTAAGTAAGATATTTCAAGGTGTGTAATGTTTCTTCTTCTTATTCTGGAAACTTCATTCAACTGTGGTCTTCCATTGCATACCCTGTACGAATTATTACCATTTAGTTTAACACAATTAACTTTATCATTAACAATATCATTTTAGACAAAATATGCTTAATGTCTTCAATGGATAAGATATATTTTCAGCAGCACCTTAGAGCTGTTTCAAAACAAAGGCAATTATGTTGGTCCATATTGTAAGGTATATTGTTGAAGGATTAATGGTAGAACAAAGTATTTTAAAGTTAAGTTAATCTGATTGAAAATTTTTGTAAGGACAAATGTAGATTGGTAATTAAAAGGAGAAAACTCTCTCCTTTGTTCTACCATTAAAATTTCATTATTTTATAATTTTACTTAATGTGATCTTAGAAGTTTAAAGCTTTTGACTGTAAGTATATATATAATTTATTTATTTTCATTATATTTATTATTTTCATTTTATATCAATGTAGATTCTGGCTGAAGATGGCAATTCGCCGAAACTAGTTCCAGTGTAAATTAAATTCTTGTAGGAATTAAGAGGATTTTATTCTACTTACCTAAAGGCAATTCGCTCGTTCTTGAGAAGAGAATCGATAGAATCTTCCGTCAACCATCACTTAAAAGAATAGATGGAGGAACGTTTTAAAATTTTACTACTACATTATTCACTCTAATTATTTGCAGTGTGATTTATTGGCAAACTTCAGAAAAAGGACATTGATGCACTTTTAAGCCAGAAAACAGTGCTATAAAAGTGCTTCTAGACTCCAAGCCTACTTGGAATCAACAGCATCAGAGCATTGAAACTAGGGCGGAGACAACATTCATGTTGACTAGAAGAGCTCATGAAAAACCATAAGAGTTAAGACCTAATATGATGTACTAGATATTCATCACGATCAGACCCATGATCACTTATGCATCTCTAGTATGGTGGATAAACGTGCAACACCAAACTGCTATAACTGAACTTAGCAAGAGAAGCTTGCGTGTTTATGAATAACAAGAGCAATGAGAACTGCTCCTACAACAGCAATAGAATGATCTCCCTCCTCTTTATTTGGTGATAATGGGCGAGGCAAGAATGGGGCATCTCAGATTGCAAAAACTACCAAGCGGCTGGTATAGAATTGGACACAATAATATTATCCATCATGTGGAAAGCAACATTTTGGAAATGAGGCCACATGATTTTGACATACCTTTTTGAAGGAAATTTTAAGGTGAAAATCATGGATCGGATAAGCTGGAATCAAACTACTACACAGACAGGTTCGGGGAGTTGATCTGGTTTACAGACGGACAGCTGTAATCTACAGCAATGTGAGAAATACAGTGATACTCCTTGCACTAGGAGAACATGCCACGACCTTTCAAGCAGATACATACGCAATATTGCATTGTACAGATGAAATCAATCAGAGGACTTATGACAATAAGCGGATCTATATTGCGACAGAAAACACGGCGATTCTAAAAGCAATAGTGAACCCTAAGATACCATCAAGACTAGTTTGGAAATGTATTCGAGAACGAAATAGCCTGGCAGACTGCAATGAAGTTACTTTGCTATAGGTGTCCAGACATTCGGCAATTGAAAGAAACGAAAAAGCCGATGAGAAACACAAAGAACGCTGGAATAATGCAACCAGGCAAACTTAACCTCTATCAATGGACCATCAAAAAAGAAGGCTGAGGAACTACTGCAGCTCAGTAAGAATCATCTTTGCATCGTAACAGGCCTCCTAACAGGAGATTGTATACTGAAAGTACACCTACAGAAAATTGGGATAAACACTGGAGATACCGATTGCAGACTGTGTAATTGGGGTGCAAAAAAGGCCAATTTTTGGCAAGTCAAAAATGAACCTAGATGACTACTGCGATCAACCAGCCAGAGACCTGTACAGATTAGTGCAGGATACCAGGATCCCAGAATGGCTGTTATAGTTTAATGGGTAAAAGAAATGAGGGACTAAATACAAAAAACCAAGAGGCCGCACTGTTACCGGGGACTCCATGTTAGACGGCTCCCGCAACAGAAAAAAAAGGAGAGGCCGCATGACGCCGTTGATAGCCCCTTTTACTGTGGCCTCTAATAGGGTTAATTGTAATTTGCATGGTGAAGGATAAGAGCCACTTATCCTTATCTATTTTATTCTTCATCAAACAATTTTAAGAGCCTTAAGGTGGCTCAGAACCTGGAGTAGTGAAATTTCTTTCAGAACCAGCAGAAAGCATAAATGACACATCATAGGTTCCACAAACGTAGCCGACACGAAGACTCATGAAAAGGTTCCCTTCTATCCAGTTGATGTCGGAGTCTACAGTAATCTGTAAATCAAAAACAATTACACTAACATATGTTTTTACGGTTAAGATTAAATTATTCATCTGTAATTGCGGAATTAGATAAAATCTACTTCTGTTTCATTCAGAAATTGATTTGATATTTAGGTATCGTAGGTATGTATAATGTCAGTTGCAGTTGCTAATATAGCAAAAATTTAGTTTAAATATGTAAGAATTTTAGAAATAAGCGTATTTTAGGTCTAACCATGATTAATTTCAACTATTTAATACATTATGAATGTTTACAGGATAAACCTTCTTAATTATAGCTATCAGTACCGCTATTAATGGTATCTTTAATTTAGTTTATTGGAATTGTTATTTGTAACAACATTTTAATATAAAAATATTTTTTTCTGTCTTGTTGAAAACTTGTATTTGTTTATCCACCACCATCCATAGCCATCTTAAAATACTGTGAAATTGCAAATAGAAAATCAGATATTTTAAGAACTGATTAAATAAAATATAAAGCGTGATATATCATGTTAAAGGTAATTTTATGTGCTTTGGAATAGTGTAAAAATATATAGGGTGTTCCATATAAAAAAAACACAAGTCTTGATAATATCTTAGAAAAATACGAGTTAAAAAAACAAAAAATTAGAGCTTTAAATTCTGCGTCAAAAAGTGCCCTAATAAAGTTCTTATATAAATTAAGCATTTTTACAAATTAAAGAGTCACAAGGGCTTTTAAAAATTGCATATTATACGAAAACGCTCTGTATCTCTTATGCTATGGAGGAAAATACGGATTTCACTAATCGATTTCTCTTTAAAATCGAGCTCCAAAAACAGGTCAGAATTTGTTTAATTCCTTTACAAATATAAGTTCCCTATTAAAAGTGTCGAATTTAGCCCACTCTGTACATGTCCGTAAATCATTTCAGTGCATATTTTGTCCTTTTCTATTCAACTCTCCCACCTTCCTTGAGAAGGTAACACACTTCATCATAAAACCACTTTTATACATTTTCATATTGCCTTTTGGATGGCAATGACTTAAATAGCATTTTTATAATATTTTATTATTTTAGATTATCAAAACTACTATTGTTATATCATAACGTGGCTTTAGAGTAAATCAAAAACAAAAACATTAAAATGAGATTATTTTGTATCTGTTTGGATAATGAACACAAGTAGCTTTATATTACTTTGATTATTGATTATTGATATGAGCATACATATATAACTGTTTATAAAGCAGTATAAATTTAATTTCAGTTTAACACGATAACTATTTACTTGCCTACACATAAATATCAAATTTACAAGAGGAACAAGTACATTAAATTAAATATGTCTGTGTATATACACGAACGTTGAATTCACATCGGTAGTTACTAAGGGGCATGTCAAATCATTTATCACTGTTTCTCACCGATAAATTACGAGTAATCGTTTTGATTATAGTGCTAAATTATTGAACGCAAGCCCCTTCAACGTATACGTACCTAACCAATCTCGTATGTATCAATACACCAATCCCCGTTCGTACAGGTGATCACAACAACGTGTTTACGATACAACAGCAACGTCCGTAACGAAAACATGTTCAGAGATTAGTTCCGGTAATGTTGCGTTAAAACTGCGTCAGTGCGGCGACTATTGGTAAACGCGATTAACAACGCTACTTGACGTTGCATTATTCGCGTGATTTACGACGGCTTAGGATATGCAAAGGCGGTAATATTTCTAACATGCGTCCGGGGCACACCGTTGAATTGGATTGGATCGAGGGTCGGGTCTTTGTGCGGCCACCGAACAATAGCTCTATACCGCATAAATCACTATAATGTGATGTCACCGAGCATACTCTGTGATTTATTCACATTTTACAGCCGGGAAATAAGTCAAAATGAAGAGTTTACGACGATGTGCACGTCCATCATAATCATGGGTGGCGCTGCCGTATTCACTGTAACCATCACGAAGAATATGATGTTACAGGATTTAATTGATATAAGTTAATACATCTGAGTATAATGTATGGTGATAGTATAATTTAGTTGCGTCGTCTTATAACTTACTTTTATCTATTTAAAAGAAAAAAAATGAAAAATTAAAAATGTATAATAAAGAATATAATAATATCACAACATAAAAGCAAAACGATACTATAAAAAACTTTTAAAAATATTTCATTGGCATCTCCGTTAATAATTTTCCCCCCAAGACGTAGAGTTGATCTTTAACAAGACACCTACAGATCGAGATCAAATATTAGAATCAGAATTTTTTGTATAAAAAGTAGATTTTGGCAGATCAAAGTGTGAATCGAGGGCATATGGAAAGAACATATTTTTTTAGAGTATACTTATTTTTTTTTTAAAGTTCAGTTTATTAGAAATTTTATTTTCCTATAGTAATATGTATCGTAATTTTTAAAGTTACTTTTATTATGATATATATATTCTTACTTATTTTTTGTGTTAATGTTAAAGCGCTTCCGTAATTTGCAAAAATTATGTTTTTTAGAATTTAGTTAATACATTTTATAGCCCCATTTAACTGAACTTATAACTCGAATGATTCCCTAGTCAACCTCCGTAAGAGACGGTCGTGTCTCAAGTATTTTTTATCAACATTTTTCATATAACATCACAAAATTCCAACCCATAACAATGGTTATTTAAAACAAATGTCATTATTTTAATTTTTTAGCCACAATAATTTTCTCGAGGAATGTTCGTGTCCAAGCCATTCTCTATCATTTGAGGTAGCTTTTAAGGAGGCCCTAATTTGACTGTGATCTCGATGAATATTCCACTTCCACTTCCCTTCTCACAAAAAGGTATTCTACGCCGATATGTCCCTAAAAAACAAACGTATTATTTTAGTTTCTTTAATCTAAAATTCAAAATACCTAGTAATATCTAGGAATATCTAGTAATTTTTCACTACGAAATGTTGCATATGCTGTTATATCCGTCACATAAGTATAGAATGTTAATATCAGAGACACCCGGGAGTTTTAAAAAAAATACTCACCGCATGTTATGGTCCTTAGTTAATTACCTTAATTATTATTTAAATTATTTATATTTCAAAATTTGAAATGACTGTATTAAAGCGTAAGTGTTATTTCATAAACAAACTCATAAAATTATTATTTACGTATATATGTTGATGATTCACTTCTATTTGTGATTTCACTATAAAATAAGATTTCAACGCGTTTTCACACTTAAATGTTTTCTTTATCCTACACAGAGTAAAATAATGTGGTAAAACTAAACAATGATTAGATGTAATACCTAATTTATTTAGTCAAAAATTAGCTAAACAATTAAAATTGTCAAAATATCTATAAACAATCCGTTGTTTTTACTAATATTGTTGCTGTTTAACTTGTCTACAAGAATAGTCAAATAAGCAGCATTTTTTAGACATTTTATATAAAAAAGTAGTCATTTCATTTATTATAATTCGACTCTAGCTATTTCAGATAGGTGTTTTACAAATTTATTTAGGCATATTTACTATTCTCTCTGACTGATTCGGCTACACATATAAAACTTTTAAAACTAGAAGATTAGGTGTATCATCTAGTAGATTACTCTGCTATATCTATTTATTTATTTTATTTATTATATTAGTTAAAATTACTCCACTGGGATAACACTAATTGTGAGATTCTATGCATATCTACAGCGCCTATAAGATTATCTGTAAGCACAGATGCATAATACAGCTTATAGTAATAAATGTATGATAACGTGTGATACCTAAATACTAAAAATAAATAAAAGACATAAAACCATTAAATAGAAATTTATTCAAACATTTCGCATAAAAAAGGTTTCAATTAAACTAGCGGGTGGATACTTATATCATCTTTTATAACGTCACAAGTTACAATATTCGTAATTTTAGTGTTATTTGCACTATTATGAAAGAAGTTTACCATATATATCTTACCTCACTTTTAGCAAGAGATAACTTCTTAATTTCATCTTCTGTCTCTTCGTACAAGTTGAACATTAATGAAACATTGCTGTTAAGCCAGAATTCAGCAATTATAATTCTGATTACATTTCTGTCATTTCTCAACGAAACCTTTTGAGTACTGGTGGCAATGTAAATTTCACAATCATAATATAATTTTAATAACAAGAGCAAGTCCGAAAAAGGATATCTTCAATCAAACTTTCTAAAACAGTAAAATTAGTGTGCTATATATACAAAATACAACCATCATGAAAAAGAAAATATATTTGTTTTTCAAAAAAAGATAATTTCAACGTTTGATTATAATAGGTTTTGAAACTCCTAACTAAATTAAAAAAATATATTACCAACTTTCCTTAACTTCTCCTCCACTTCATCCATAACCGGTACGGTTAAAAGTCATATATGGTCATCGATGGTTAAATATTTCTTCTTGCATCCAACTTTTTCTTTTAAAAGTCAATTCATTTAGATTTATTTTAATTTTCAGCTGATTACCTTGTCACTTACTTTGAAGATTTTCTATTGAATGATATAGTCCAATCTTGTAATAAGTTGTTGACAGCATTATGTTAATTTACTTTTACCACGAATACACAATTAACACTTCACAATTAATAAGAGCCACTAACTTTAACAACTTTAATGAATTTGGGAATGATAGTGCAGAGTAAGTTCCTGCGTGCGCACGCAAAAAGTAACTACACCTAACAATTTAGAAACCACGAAGACAGACTTTTTTTGTTTTATCTAGTTACTTCAGCTGATTTATCCAAACAAAATGTCTTTCCGAACATTTTTCGGCTTGTATGGACAATCCTTCTATTTTGTAGGCGGATTGTCTAACTATAGTATGGATAAAATATCTGTAGTAGTAGTAAGTAAGTTCTGAATACAAGTTATTAGTTCATCGTATAATAACTAAAGTTTAGTCAAGTTAAATATTCTTCTATTTAAATTAACTATTTATGCATCACCTAATTTAATAATGTTAATACATGGAAAATGTATATATAAATAAGCTAAATACCCAGGTGATTCAGCAACTGTTCGGTTATCTAATTGCAATTAGCTGTTATACTACTTTATTTTTCTCTGTGTACAAAGTCGACATCTGGTGTTGATACACTGACCATAAGAGTTTGGAATGCACAATTTTCCTTGAATTACTTACATTTTACATTCAATGTTTCCCATAACATCCCGGTTACACTAAAATATAAAGAGCCCGTCAATAATTTTTTTCCTTTTTTTGAGTAGAGGTTTTGACCGGCCATCAGCTTAGAAATTTGACCCAGCGTACCATCCGTCATTAGAGAGTAAATGCTGACGTTTTAAAAAGAGCAAAATAGATGACACTCGTATGATTAAAATAGTATTTTAATAATTTGAACAGGTACTGTATACACATAAGTATCCGATCACTCCGCTATTACTACGCTATAGTCCTTGTAATATCTTTTGAATGTAGGCACCGTATTTTAAAAAATTAAAATTTTCTTATACTCGGGCTATGTACGTTTATGGCTTTATAAACCAGGGACTGGACGTTGGTGATACAACGTCGATTTCGATTATCAACGTAAACTTAGAACACCAACAAAAAAAAAGTAAAATACTGTACTGTAAATAACAGCTACAACTAAACCCCTGTAATCACTTAAATTCGTCAAAAATTTATTGATAATTCTTAAGCATTGCATGGGCTGACTATGTGTTGTCTAACTAATACTTAACTATGCGCTATGGCTTTGTCGCTATCGTTCTTCATTCCAATATCCCTAATGATAATGTTAAGAATGCACAATGAAAACTGTAACATGTCAGGCGGAGCAATAAAAAAAAAACAAAAAACGAAAGTGCAATAAACAGAGCACTTGTAGAGATACGTATCTGAAGAAGTATCACAGGATTCAAAGATAAAATACAGGACGAGTATTATCTAAACTTTACTATTACGCCAAGATCGTAAACAGAAGACTGCGTACGCCATATATTACAAAGTTATTGCCGCGATGTTAAAAAAATAGACGTGAATTTATGTCCCGTCAAGTGCGATAATATTGGTCTCGCCGACCGAACGTTTGGAGCAGAACTGCAAACTGCACACCGCCGGCCAGATCGTATCATCCGACTACCAACTGGGTGACGAGATGAGCTTTGTGAGTCGTCGCCATTTCAGGCGGTGGGTTCCCCGTCGCGATAAGCGTTGGCTAATCCGGATCTGTTGGTCGGCCGGAATAGCACTTACTGTTAGCTAATCAGACAAGAAGCCATCAATATATGACTGGTTACCATAATACAATCCAGCGTCTAATATCGTACATAATGACTGTTAGACTTCGAACGATTTGCATCATATTATCAGGTACTGAACTTCTTTGAACATGTATGCCCTTCACTAATTATAAGTAAAGGAAAAGACTTGGTTCTTTACAAAAGCATTTTGCTACATACTTTAGTAGAATGTATTATATGATGAGATTTAGACCGATTAATGTGAGTTCAATAAGAAACTCAAAACACTTTATTTATGAAAAGGTAAATAATTACATTTCATCCTATGCTATCTTCAGGTAGCTCCTCGGTCCTTCATAAACGATAAAGTGTTATGTTTATCCTTCATCAGCTATTCTTCAGTTGCTTGAAATGAACTAAAAACAATTAAAACAACAATCGTTAGTTCGTAGTCTATTCCAAAGTTTAACAATACTTTAAACTTGCATACGTAATTAAATTAAAGTTTTGTATTTTAAATATTTGTTTTATAGGCCCATGCTATGCCCATATCCCATAGCTATAATATAACGTACGCCTGATTTATTGCAACTAATTCTACTTGAAAGTTTTTGCAATGATTCCTTAATTTAAACATTTGATTATATATTTCAATACCGGACAATTTCTACACCTTCTTCAAAAGTGCCTATAAATTTGTTAAGTAACAATAATAATAAGAATATTCCATTATTTGCAAAATAACAAAAGATGAAAAACGTCAAAAAACAAAGCCAAAATGCAACATCTAGCATTACACAAGAAAATAACGTTCCCAAAAATTACATATTTTGGTAAAAATCTTCCAAAGTAACCATTTATATCAAGTAGTAAGTCTTTGACTGTTTTTTTAAACAAACAAAATTGTTTAATATTTTTAACTTCGCTAGGTAAAATATTATAGAGCCTACAACTGAAATGTTGCCTTCCTATATAAAGGTGGAAGTAAGTAAGTATCTAGTCTGGTTTTATAATTAAGGTGATTTGAGTTGAGAAATGCATGGAAATGGAATGGATTCGGCCCCCTATATCTACTCGCCTTTCTCAATCGTTCGGTTCTAATCTGATCCCCGTTGCCGTAATTAAACCCTCAAACTCCATTTTATTCGCGTTCTACAAAATTTAAATTCTCTCAAGCGTAAACGTACTGGTAATATACTCGAAATAACGCACGCCACGTGAGCCAAAATAGATGAATACACATTTTTTTTGTTTCTTTAATTTCCACGCGCTCGCCCATATCGCACTATAACATTGCCGGTTCTACAGCGCCCCTGCAAATATTACCCGCCGCGTTACTGTTGAAACCGCACGTAACTCTAGTCGATGTTCCAACTTTATTACCAATTTTCCTACCTTTCATGGTAACCTACCTGATACGCTTGAAAAATTGATATGTTATCTAAACACTAATTTAAAAAATTTACTAACGCCTGATTAACTCCATTTTTTAACGTATTATATTGCCATGTTTTAAGTAATAACGTGGTATCGTCTGCCTACACGACTTTCGCAACCCTCTCGTAGTATAGTTGCGAATAGACTAGTGCATAAGATATTCCAATACTCCACTCTCAATCGCAAACTCTGCGGAAAACCCATAGTAATTTCCCGAGTAATAGTAATACTAATTGCCCGTTTCTTAACTATCAGGGCTGTTTCTGACAAATATTCACCAACAGTTGCAGCTAAATTATCTCCACAAATTTTACGCTTTAATTGTACTATAATTTTTGGGCACCAGACATTTTCAAAAACGGTTTTAACAAAATTATCAAAATTTACCACCTTATCTGTCGCATCTATACATTCATAGCATTTTATGATCACATAAAAAATCTATAATTAAGTTACCTAAGGCCTTTCCAGTAACCGGTAATATTATAAGGTTTAGGAATAAACTTAACTAACGTTTCCAGCAAACCAGAAAGGTGCCTGTATCTAAAAATTTATTAAGCAGTTTCAGATAAAAATACAGCACCGCTCTTAACGCAATATCAGCAGTAATACCGTCTATACACGGCATTTTACGTGGATTCTATTTAAAGCAATCTCTATTTCAGGATCAGAAAAAAAAAAAACTAAATCATCTATAGATTCACTACTCACTACTAAGAAACTCACACCGAGAAGATTGCTTTCCAAAGCGCTAGGAAATAAAACCAGAATTTTTACATTTAATTTCAGACACAAAATGTATTATACAAACAGATGTGCGATTGGAGTTAATTGGATAAACATCCAAATTAAATCATTATAGAATTAATGAAATGATATTTCGACATAAGGTATAATCTGTTATATGTACATACGTGACATAGTTGAACGAGTTTATATATGCAAGTAATTATATCTTTATTTAACAATACATAATACGGTATTACGCACCTCTATGCATGTTTCATTCTTTCGTAATTGCTCACACAGCAAACATATATTTATCATTTGTACGTAATTCTTTTTTATATACATAGATACTGCGCTTTCCCGATGTATCACAGAATTACTACAGTGAGTGTACAATGAGTCCTGCTAATAAATAGATACCTTGTGAAAAAGTATTTCACATAAGGGAACTTTCTTTGAATAAGATATAGTAACTAAGATTGATGTTACTGCTTTCTTTGAAGTTGCCAAAATATTTCATTACAAAAATTTCATTTATCTAAATAAATTTCCTTGCTAGCAAAAACTGTTTGTTATATTATATCAGATGTATATTGTTCAAACAAAACTATTTCTTTGACATAAAGTTGCTAAAGTTACGGAAAAAAATACATGCAAGCTTCTTTATGAAAATTATGAAAGTGCGAGACTAATTTTATAAAGGATTTGTTGATAGCCCGCGTACTCGGAGAAAAAAAATCAGAGCTCTACACATAAATAGTTTCTTAACTTTAAACATATAAAACAACTGATATATTTAGTTTTAAAAGGGACACGTCAATGCATTACCGACAATTATATATCATGCAATCCAATTGCAATGCAAACCTTCAATGAAACAAATGCGAAAACACATTTGCTGCCAGTTGTCAATTCCGACTTGGATAAAAAAGAAATACATTTAGTATTAGTTTCTATTATTATTATTTTCAAAATACATGTTACAGAAGAAAAATAACAATTGTAAAGTGATACAAGGGCAATTCAGTTTGCATAGTATTCATGATTTATTTTCTGATTATTACTCTGACAGACCAATACTATCGATTGGTACTACTTATAATATTATTATGAGATTTAATGCTGAAGGATTTACAAAAGAATTTCCCAAGAAAAAAAATTTCCCATATTCTTACTGAAGAAGTGGAATCAGTACCTTGTTATGCTGAAGAAAATCATGTTACTTCGCTACGATGCATAGCACAAAAGTTTAGCGCTTCAAAACCTTCAGCTCCGGGTTTAGATGAATTGTAATTATTTAACTTTTCATAAGTAAGGTGTGCGCAACATTCAGCTTTGTATTTATCTGAAGAACAAATTCCTATACAAATTTTAAACAGCAATGTGAATCATCAACATATGTCGATTAGATGTTGAGGTACACAGGAAACCCATTTAATTCACTAATAAACTAATATGAAGTATAGTTTAGCATAGTACAAGTATCCTAACTTCAACAGTAACTAACGGCGACGTTCCAAATATCCGATAATTTAACGATTATGGTCACATTCCAATGATATAAGACATCAATAAAGTAACTTGCGTATAGCCAACGTTTATGGGCATCTTACCTACTGGTACATACACGGCACATACCTTACTTTGTAGTGCTGCTTGTTAATGTAGATCTCTAATCTTCACCAGTTAACGTCTGTGCACCGTTATCAGTCCTAAAAATCGAATTAATAGCTTCGTGTTCCGTTTTATGTGCAGTTTAATTTATCTGTCGATTAGAATGTAACTGAACCACTAATACACATAGACCATAATAATATTTAGTTAGCAGCTTTAACGGCTGTGCTTTCTCTGCGCCCGCGAGATAATTTTTTTATGCCAGGTACAACATAATAATAATAAAACCTTAACCTATCAAAGTTTATGGGCCATCCAGCTAACTGTAGACTGTGATTAATTTCGCTAAGTCTCAGTTAAAATCATATTAACGATGATGAGCCCACTGCGAGTGTAACTTAAATTCTTTGTTCGAATCTAGCTTTACATATGTATATTCATAAAGCGCACTTTGTGCATAAAATATTTGAAATAACATATAAAAGTAAATTAATTCCTATTATCAATGGTGACTTTAACCTTAAATTTGCATCTTCGGACTGTAATTTTAACTTTTCTATGATCTTTATAGTGGTTACGGTATGCATTCATGCCATTAATGCAAACACACAGAAAGGGTAATTGCCTGGATAATATAAATTACAAACTTACACACTACTCGTTACACAACAAATGTTTGGGATCCGGGACTCTCGGATCACTTAGCAATTATAATTCATCTACTTGCTGAACCATGAGTAAAAGAGTAGAGAGGCTGTTGAGGTCAGACCTATACTAATCAGGGTCAGTTAGGTTTTACCAATCAATAGAGTTGATCAACTGAATTTTATTGACAGTGAATCGTTGTCTATAGATACAAAATTTAACATGTTCACTTCATACATATCTATTGCGGCAAATTCCTGTTTTTCCTACAATATCTAGACGACTAGTCCCGTAGTAAGCTGCCCTGGTTTGACACAAGCTTGAGATTGATGAGGGAGAGGCTGCATTTCTTACGCGATCTCAGCAAAAATGTCAACTTACCTGAAGGGAGAGCATTATATATTAATTTTCGGAAGTATTATCGTAAACATATTTCTCTTGCAAAGAAAAAGTACAATGAGTCAGTAATAATCAATGCTAATAACAAGCAACCTGCGGCTTGGCAGATCATAAATAAATATACATCCAATAGTAGTCAACCTGTTGATTGTGAGATTTCTCCTGAAGAATTTAATCAACATTTTATAAGTATTCCAGACAATTTAGCCAACTCAATACCTCAGACTGGTAGAGAGGTTAATGATTACTTACAAGGTGATTGTCACCCACCTGATTTTGTTTTTGCAAAAATTTCATTTAACGAGATAAGAGATATAATTAATCATCTTAAAAATAATAGAACTTATGATTCTTTCGGATTAAATTCCATTGTTGTGAAAATGATTCTGAATCTTATATTGAGTCCATTGACTAAACTACTGAATTTGTGTATTGAGAGCAACTGTTTTCCTACTTGTCTGAAAAAAACTCGAGTGTGCCAGTCTTATAAAAAGGTAATAGTAATGATCCGAGTAACTATCGACCGATCTCCATAACTCCCGTATTTGCAAAAATTTTTGAAAAGGCTTTAAAAAATCAGTTAATTAAATATTTAGAATCGGGTAATCTTTTCAATAAATCTCAATTCGGTTTTAGACAGGGTATATCTACCATAACTGCTCTGGAGGGTTTTTTGGATTTAGTATATAATGCTTATGAAAGTAATGAGTATTATGTTGCTTTGCTTTGTGATCTTAGCAAAGCTTTTGACTGTGTTGATCACGACATCATTATCCTTAAATTACGCTACCTTGGTATTAGTGAGGGAGCTATCTTTATGCTGAAATCCTACTTAACGATAGATCAATATGTATCAAGGAGTGGGCTGACTTCTGACTATCTCCCGATGACAAAGGGTGTCCCGCAGGGTTCAGTAATTAGGTCCTATCTCTTTTTGTTGTATATAAACGATATAACTAATTCCAATGTTAATGTTGATTGGGTATTATTTGCTGACGATACAACTATAAGTTGTAGAGCAGATGCAGAGGATGTGGCTATGGATGCAATGATAGGTTACAAGTTCTCACTACTAGATTGGTTCAATACGAACAAACTAGTATTGAATAATAATAAAACTCAGTGCATAACATTTTCATTAAGAAATATTAAACAGGAATCAGATCCTGTTAAACTTTGGGTTTGGTGATGGACAGCAAATTATCTTGGGTGGCACATATTGATTATGCTGCAACCAAATTGACCTCAGTTGTTTTCGCTTTACGAAACTGGCTGACATTTTTTCTAATGATATACTTAGAATGGCATATTATGGCATGATGCTTCTGTTTGACCTATGGTATCTTTCTGGTGGGGTCACTGTGCACAGGCTACCAGATTATTTGGTTTACAGCGAAAAGCAATTAGAATTCTTGGTGGACTCTCATTTAGAGATGACTGTACAGAAAAATTCAGAGAACTTAAAATATTAACTTTGCCTTCGATGTATATTCTGCAGTGCGTGAACTATGTAAAATGTAACATCGATAAATACAGTATGGTGGTGATGCTCACCATTATGGTGTCAGAAATTCCAGTGATTTGTTGCTGGATTATACCAGGTTAAAAAAACTAGGGTTGGGGCCAACTATTATGGACCGTTGTTCTATAATAAACTCCATTGGAACTTAGAGTTGCTGACTCTAATAATACATTAAAAGAACTGTTGATATCGAAAGCCTATTGGTCTATCCAGGATTTTATATAAAGATAAATTGTAATTTGTTGTTTTAATTGTTAGTCTAGCGTGTTGTATATATGTATAACGAAATTCTATATATATATAATATATATATATATATATATATATATATATATATATATATATATATATATATGTAATTATATTATTGACGAGTGTAAACAACTTGTTTGGAATGGCACAATAAACTATACTTACTTACTTACTTACTTGTGATCTTCAAAGTTGTACAATTGCCCACATTATTATTTAGCACTCGAACGAATGGCTCGAAGCTTTGATGGTACTAAATATTAATGTCGGTGATTGTACATGCATCAAGAAATTAGAAATAATTGCTGCCTGCGATTGTCTAATAAACTAGTTTTAATAGTTTTGAATGTAAATAATAATAAAATTATTAATGGCATTAATCTCACACATAAAAGGAAGAATGTGGAACTGAATGAAGATTAGATGTAATACCTAGAGTATCTAGCTAAAAAATGGCTAAAAATTAGCTAAACAATTAAATTACTTAAAATATCTCTTTACAATTAATTGCTTAAACTAAGAAACCCTAAGAATTTCCAGATAAGAAAAAGCAAAGTAGAATACCGAGCAGGATGTTTTATAATGACGTCGCCCTGAATTCCCCTCAGGAAATATCTTGATAATGCTAAATAGTTAGCAAATTCATTTATAATAAAGAGCGTTTATGTTTCTCTACTAATTTCTGTCATAATGTGGTCAATGATTCTCTATCTCTTAACTATCTCCATATTAATCAAGTAACCGAGGATAATGTCATAGCTGCTATCAAAGAGTTAAAAGATCGATATACAGCTGGTAGCGATCAAACGCATATATATACTAACTGCTCCACTTGTTAAAATGTTCATTTTAGTCCTAAAAACTTTGACGTTTCCCGATGTGGAAGATGATGAAAATTATGACGTATTGTACATCTACTTCTCGAGAGCTTTCGACGGCACTAATCACGCACATCATTTTACAAAAGTTGTCTGCCATCGGGTTTAGCGGTCCTTTGGTAAATCTATTTGGTAACTACCTAACACCGAGAATTTAAATCCTTTGCTACAATGACTATACTTCGGGGCCACACGTCACAATATCAGGTGGTCCACAGGGTTAAAACTTGGGTCCTTTCTGTTTTCAATTTTTATCAATGATTTTCCCAGTGGCGTATCTCATTATCTCACAAACTCTTATTTGCGAACGGCATAAAATTATACCGAAGCATCAATGGTTCTGGTGACTGTATTGCTTTGCAGAGAGATTTAAATCGACTATCCGCATGCTGTGCATCCAATAGAATGCTCCTGAATATGCGGAAATGTAGGATTCTTACGTTTACTAGGAAACTTAACCTCAAAACGTATAATTTTGATATAGACACCATCAACCTAGCCCAGAACAGGCTGTTTGGGTGTTTTGTTTGCCGCAAGTTAACTTTTACAAATCACATTCAAGCCATCTGTAAGCAAGCGAGACAGAGCCTTGAATTTATTGTTCTAATATATTTCTCCTTAAATCTTAATACTTTTTCTCTAGTAAGACTCCGGTTAGAGTACGACAGTCTTATTTGGTATCCGTATAATGAATAAAATAAATTCCAAATATCAATTGGAGAAAATATAGCGAAGATTTGCCAAATATTTGTTGTTTGCTGAAAGTTGAAAACACCTATCCACAAAGGAACTTGCACCACTTCATACTACTACTATCTCGCTTTGACATGCCATCTAGGCGCTTTATTGAACTTAGTACGGCTTTGTCGATTGTCCTGAGCCTTTGACCAGTGTAATTTCTTGGGACCTCGGATTTCCAGTAGATCCTCCGCTGCCTTCTGTTGGCCGTTTACTGGAACTAATCTGATGCGTAAGTTGCCCTTATTCATGTGTAATAACTGTAACAACATTTTTCACATAAATAAAGGAGATTTTTTCATTCAACTCAGTACTTACATTTAGGCTAACCTACTTATTGTTAACTGTATTTATATTTAGTTTAACTTTTACTTTTAACTGTAGTTGTCCTGTATGTTTAGTTGTGCAAATACACTATTATCATTATTATTCTTATTAATACATGGAATGTGAATGTACAATAATATTAATTTATTTATATCCAGTTGATTTAGCAACTCTTCGGTCATCTATGTATATGTAATTTCCTATTCGAACTACTTTATTTTTCTCTGTGTATGAAGTACAAACAATTCAAAAATATCCAGAATAAACATAATAAAATAGAAACCACATTACGTATATGTGATATATTGTAAGATATTTTCTTACTTCATTGCGGTAATCACCTTAAGTCACTAAATCCCGCAAACGCAACTCATTATTAGTTAAACAGTTATTTGTGGTGAAGTTTAAGAACAGGAAATGCCTTCATTAACTAGCAATAAAAAAAAACAATGTTGAAATATTGGTAAGACTGCGGTAGAT